>CATIWC010001961.1:0-34534 GCA_948472305.1 Vicia faba
CTTCATCACTAAGAAACTAAGTTTAAAAGTCTTTAAATTAATGACACATATTTTTTATATTTATATAAATTAAAATTAAATGATCAAGCTCGATATTATTTTTATTCACCATATTCACATTATATTATGGTATAATATATGTAAAACATTTCAATATTTTTCTTCTTCTTTATCACCAAATTTTTAGGTTTCTTCATCACTAAGAAACTAAGTTAAAAGTATTTAAATTAATGATGCAGTTTTTATATATATTAGTAATAATTAAAGTTAAATGATCAAGCTCGATATTATTTTTATTAACCATACTCACATTATATAACGGTGTAATATATGTAAAATATTTCAAATGTTTTCTTCTTATTCGTCACCAAATTTTAGGTTTCTTCATCACTAAGTATCTAAGTTAAAAGACTTTAAATTAATGTTGCATATTTGATATATATGGCTAGAATTAAATTTAAATCATCAAGCTCAACATTATTTTTTATTCATCTTATTTATAATGTAATATGGTGAACTATATGTAAACACTTTAATATTTTTCTTCTTCTTTATCACCAAATTTTAGGTTTCTTCATCACTAAAATTTAAGTTAAAAGACTATAAATTAATGACACATATGTTATATATTGGTAATAATTAAAGTTAAATGATCAAGCTCGGTAATATTTTTATTTACCATATTCACATTATATTATGGTATGATATATGTAAAACATTTCAAAAATTTTCTTCTTCTTTATCACCACATTATAGGTTTCTTCCTCACTAAGAAACTAAGTTAAAAGTCTTTAAATTAATGACACATATTTTTTATATTTATATAAACTAGAATTAAATGATCAAGCTCGATATTATTTTTATTCACCATATTCACATTATATTATGGTATAATATATGTAAAACATTTCAATATTTTTCTTCTTCTCTATCACCAAATTTTAGGTTTCTTCATCACTAAGAAACTAAGTTAAAAGTCTTTAAATTAATGATGCATGTTTTATATATATTAGTAATAATTAAAGTTAAATGATCAAGCTCGATATTATTTTTATTAACCATACTCACATTATATAACGGTGTAATATATGTAAAAATATTTCAAATGTTTTCTTCTTATTCGTCACCAAATTTTAGGTTTCTTCATCACTAAGTATCTAAGTTAAAAGACTTTTAATTAATGTTGCATATTTGATATATATTGGTTAGAATTAAATTTAAATCATCAAGCTCAACATTATTTTTATTCATCGTATTTATAATGTAATATGGTGAACTATATGTAAACACTTTTAATATTTTTCTTCTTCTTTATCACCAAATTTTAGGTTTCTTCATCACTAAAAGTTTAAGTTAAAAGACTATAAATTAATGACACATATGTTATATATTGGTAATAATTAAAGTTAAATGATCAAGCTCGGTAATATTTTTATTTACCATATTCACATTATATTATGGTATGATATATGTAAAACATTTCAAAAATTTTCTTCTTCTTTATCACCACATTATAGGTTTCTTCCTCACTAAGAAACTAAGTTAAAAGTCTTTAAATTAATGACACATATTTTTTATATTTATATAAACTAAAATTAATGATCAAGCTCGATATTATTTTTATTCACCATATTCACATTATATTATGGTATAATATATGTAAAACATTTCAATATTTTTCTTCTTCTCTATCACCAAATTTTAGGTTTCTTCATCACTAAGAAACTAAGTTAAAAGTCTTTAAATTAATGATGCATGTTTTATATATATTAGTAATAATTAAAGTTAAATGATCAAGCTCGATATTATTTTTATTAACCATACTCACATTATATAACGGTGTAATATATGTAAAATATTTCAAATGTTTTCTTCTTATTCGTCACCAAATTTTAGGTTTCTTCATCACTAAGTATCTAAGTTAAAAGACTTTTAATTAATGTTGCATATTTGATATATATTGGTTAGAATTAAATTTAAATCATCAAGCTCAACATTATTTTTATTCATCGTATTTATAATGTAATATGGTGAACTATATGTAAACACTTTTAATATTTTTCTTCTTCTTTATCACCAAATTTTAGGTTTCTTCATCACTAAAAGTTTAAGTTAAAAGACTATAAATTAATGACACATATGTTATATATTGGTAATAATTAAAGTTAAATGATCAAGCTCGGTAATATTTTTATTTACCATATTCACATTATATTATGGTATGTTATATGTAAAACATTTCAAAAATTTTCTTCTTCTTTATCACCACATTATAGGTTTCTTCCTCACTAAGAAACTAAGTTAAAAGTCTTTAAATTAATGACACATATTTTTTTATTTATATAAACTAAAATTAAATGATCAAGCTCGATATTATTTTTATTCACCATATTCACATTATATTATGGTATAATATATGTAAAACATTTCAATATTTTTCTTCTTCTCTATCACCAAATTTTAGGTTTCTTCATCACTAAGAAACTAAGTTAAAAGTATTTAAATTAATGATGCATGTTTTATATATATTAGTAATAATTAAAGTTAAATGATCAAGCTCGATATTATTTTTATTAACCATACTCACATTATATAACGGTGTAATATATGTAAAATATTTCAAATGTTTTCTTCTTATTCGTCACCAAATTTTAGGTTTCTTCATCACTAAGTATCTAAGTTAAAAGACTTTTAATTAATGTTGCATATTTGATATATATTGGTTAGAATTAAATTTAAATCATCAAGCTCAACATTATTTTTATTCATCGTATTTATAATGTAATATGGTGAAATATATGTAAACACTTTTAATATTTTTCTTCTTCTTTATCACCAAATTTTAGGTTTCTTCATCACTAAAATTTAAGTTAAAAGACTATAAATTAATGACACATATGTTATATATTGGTAATAATTAAAGTTAAATGATCAAGCTCGGTATTATTTTTTTTTACCATATTCACATTATATTATGGTATAATATATGTAAAACATTTCAATATTTTTCTTCTTCTTTATCACCACATTATAGGTTTCTTCATCACTAAGAAACTAAGTTAAAAGTCTTTAAATTAATGACACATATTTTTTATATTTATATAAATTAAAATTAAATGATCAAGCTCGATATTATTTTTATTCACCATATTCACATTATATTATGGTATAATATATGTAAAACATTTCAATATTTTTCTTCTTCTCTATCACCAAAATTTTAGGTTTCTTCATCACTAAGAAACTAAGTTAAAAGTATTTAAATTAATGATGCATGTTTTATATATATTAGTAATAATTAAAGTTAAATGATCAAGTTTGATATTATTTTTATTAACCATACTCACATTATATAACGGTGTAATATATGTAAAATATTTCAAATGTTTTCTTCTTATTCGTCACCAAATTTTAGGTTTCTTCATCACTAAGTATCTAAGTTAAAAGACTTTAAACTAATGTTGCATATTTGATATATATTGGTTAGAATTAAATTTAAATCATCAAGTTAAATTTAAATCATCAAGCTCAACGTTATTTTTATTCATCATATTTATAATGTAATATGGTGAACTATATGTAAACACTTTTAATATTTTTCTTCTTCTTTATCACCAAATTTTAGGTTTCTTCATCACTAAAAATTTAAGTTAAAAGACTATAAATTAATGACACATATGTTATATATTGGTAATAATTAAAGTTAAATGATCAAGCTCGGTATTATTTTTATTTACCATATTCACATTATATTATGGTATAATATATGTAAAACATTTCAATATTTTTCTTCTTCTTTATCACCACATTATAGGTTTCTCATCACTAAGAAACTAAGTTAAAAGTCTTTAAATTAATGACACATATTTTTTATATTTATATAAATTAAAATTAAATGATCAAGCTCGATATTATTTTTATTCACCATATTCACATT
This sequence comes from Vicia faba, assembly GCA_948472305.1. NCBI lineage: Eukaryota > Viridiplantae > Streptophyta > Magnoliopsida > Fabales > Fabaceae > Vicia > Vicia faba. The sequence goes on from CATIWC010001961.1 coordinate 3,938, forward strand.
ATATTATGGTATAATATATGTAAAACATTTCAATATTTTTCTTCTTCTCTATCACCAAATTTTAGGTTTCTTCATCACTAAGAAACTAAGTTAAAAGTCTTTAAATTAATGATGCATGTTTTATATATATTAGTAATAATTAAAGTTAAATGATCAAGCTCGATATTATTTTATTAACCATACTCACATTATATAACAGTGTAATATATGTAAAATATTTCAAATGTTTTCTTCTTATTCGTCACCAAATTTTAGGTTTCTTCATCACTAAGTATCTAAGTTAAAAGACTTTTAATTAATGTTGCATATTTGATATATATTGGTTAGAATTAAATTTAAATCATCAAGCTCAACATTATTTTTATTCATCGTATTTATAATGTAATATGGTGAACTATATGTAAACACTTTTAATATTTTTCTTCTTCTTTATCACCAAATTTTAGGTTTCTTCATCACTAAAAGTTTAAGTTAAAAGACTATAAATTAATGACACATATGTTATATATTGGTAATAATTAAAGTTAAATGATCAAGCTCGGTAATATTTTTATTTACCATATTCACATTATATTATGGTATGATATATGTAAAACATTTCAAAATTTTCTTCTTCTTTATCACCACATTATAGGTTTCTTCCTCACTAAGAAACTAAGTTAAAAGTCTTTAAATTAATGACACATATTTTTTATATTTATATAAACTAAAATTAAATGATCAAGCTCGATATTATTTTTATTCACCATATTCACATTATATTATGGTATAATATATGTAAAACATTTCAATATTTTTCTTCTTCTCTATCACCAAATTTTAGGTTTCTTCATCACTAAGAAACTAAGTTAAAAGTCTTTAAATTAATGATGCATGTTTTATATATATTAGTAATAATTAAAGTTAAATGATCAAGCTCGATATTATTTTTATTAACCATACTCACATTATATAACGGTGTAATATATGTAAAATATTTCAAATGTTTTTCTTCTTATTCGTCACCAAATTTTAGGTTTCTTCATCACTAAGTATCTAAGTTAAAAGACTTTTAATTAATGTTGCATATTTGATATATATTGGTTAGAATTAAATTTAAATCATCAAGCTCAACATTATTTTATTCATCGTATTTATAATGTAATATGGTGAACTATATGTAAACACTTTTAATATTTTTCTTCTTCTTTATCACCAAATTTTAGGTTTCTTCATCACTAAAAGTTTAAGTTAAAAGACTATAAATTAATGACACATATGTTATATATTGGTAATAATTAAAGTTAAATGATCAAGCTCGGTAATATTTTTATTTACCATATTCACATTATATTATGGTATGTTATATGTAAAACATTTCAAAAATTTTCTTCTTCTTTATCACCACATTATAGGTTTCTTCCTCACTAAGAAACTAAGTTAAAAGTCTTTAAATTAATGACACATATTTTTTATATTTATATAAACTAAAATTAAATGATCAAGCTCGATATTATTTTTATTCACCATATTCACATTATATTATGGTATAATATATGTAAAACATTTCAATATTTTTCTTCTTCTCTATCACCAAATTTTAGGTTTCTTCATCACTAAGAAACTAAGTTAAAAGTATTTAAATTAATGATGCATGTTTTATATATATTAATAATAATTAAAGTTAAATGATCAAGCTTGATATTATTTTTTATTAACCATACTCACATTATATAACGGTGTAATATATGTAAAATATTTCAATGTTTTCTTCTTATTCGTCACCAAATTTTAGGTTTCTTCATCACTAAGTATCTAAGTTAAAAGACTTTAAATTAATGTTGCATATTTGATATATATTGGTTAGAATTAAATTTAAAATCATCAAGCTCAACGTTATTTTTATTCATCATATTTATAATGTAATATGGTGAACTATATGTAAACACTTTTAATATTTTTCTTCTTCTTTATCACCAAATTTTAGGTTTCTTCATCACTAAAAATTTAAGTTAAAAGACTATAAATTAATGACACATATGTTATATATTGGTAATAATTAAGGTTAAATGATCAAGCTCGGTATTATTTTTATTTACCATATTCACATTATATTATGGTATAATATATGTAAAACATTTCAATATTTTTCTTCTTCTTTATCACCACATTATAGGTTTCTTCATCACTAAGAAACTAAGTTAAAAGTCTTTAAATTAATGACACATATTTTTTATATTTATATAAATTAAAATTAAATGATCAAGCTCGATATTATTTTTATTCACCATATTCACATTATATTATGGTATAATATATGTAAAACATTTCAATATTTTTCTTCTTCTTTATCACCAAATTTTAGGTTTCTTCATCACTAAGAAACTAAGTTAAAAGTATTTAAATTAATGATGCAGTTTTTATATATATTAGTAATAATTAAAGTTAAATGATCAAGCTCGATATTATTTTTATTAACCATACTCACATTATATAACGGTGTAATATATGTAAAATATTTCAAATATTTTCTTCTTATTCGTCACCAAATTTTAGGTTTCTTCATCACTAAGTATCTAAGTTAAAAGACTTTAAATTAATGTTGCATATTTGATATATATTGGTTAGAATTAAATTTAAATCATCAAGCTCAACATTATTTTTATCATCTTATTTATAATGTAATATGGTGAACTATATGTAAACACTTTTAATATTTTTCTTCTTCTTTATCACCAAATTTTAGGTTTCTTCATCACTAAAAATTTAAGTTAAAAGACTATAAATTAATGACACATATGTTATATATTGGTAATAATTAAAGTTAAATGATCAAGCTCGGTAATATTTTTATTTACCATATTCACATTATATTATGGTATGATATATGTAAAACATTTCAAAAATTTTCTTCTTCTTTATCACCACATTATAGGTTTCTTCCTCACTAAGAAACTAAGTTAAAAGTCTTTAAATTAATGACACATATTTTTTATATTTATATAAACTAAAATTAAATGATCAAGCTCGATATTATTTTTATTCACCATATTCACATTATATTATGGTATAATATATGTAAAACATTTCAATATTTTTCTTCTTCTCTATCACCAAATTTTAGGTTTCTTCATCACTAAGAAACTAAGTTAAAAGTCTTTAAATTAATGATGCATGTTTTATATATATTAGTAATAATTAAAGTTAAATGATCAAGCTCGATATTATTTTTATTAACCATACTCACATTATATAACGGTGTAATATATGTAAAATATTTCAAATGTTTTCTTCTTATTCGTCACCAAATTTTAGGTTTCTTCATCACTAAGTATCTAAGTTAAAAGACTTTTAATTAATGTTGCATATTTGATATATATTGGTTAGAATTAAATTTAAATCATCAAGCTCAACATTATTTTTATTCATCGTATTTATAATGTAATATGGTGAACTATATGTAAACAGTTTTAATATTTTTCTTCTTCTTTATCACCAAATTTTAGGTTTCTTCATCACTAAAAGTTTAAGTTAAAAGACTATAAATTAATGACACATATGTTATATATTGGTAATAATTAAAGTTAAATGATCAAGCTCGGTAATATTTTTATTTACCATATTCACATTATATTATGGTATGATATATGTAAAACATTTCAAAAATTTTCTTCTTCTTTATCACCACATTATAGGTTTCTTCCTCACTAAGAAACTAAGTTAAAAGTCTTTAAATTAATGACACATATTTTTTATATTTATATAAACTAAAATTAAATGATCAAGCTCGATATTATTTTTATTCACCATATTCACATTATATTATGGTATAATATATGTAAAACATTTCAATATTTTTCTTCTTCTCTATCACCAAATTTTAGGTTTCTTCATCACTAAGAAACTAAGTTAAAAGTCTTTAAATTAATGATGCATGTTTTATATATATTAGTAATAATTAAAGTTAAATGATCAAGCTCGATATTATTTTTATTAACCATACTCACATTATATAACGGTGTAATATATGTAAAATATTTCAAATGTTTTCTTCTTATTCGTCACCAAATTTTAGGTTTCTTCATCACTAAGTATCTAAGTTAAAAGACTTTTAATTAATGTTGCATATTTGATATATATTGGTTAGAATTAAATTTAAATCATCAAGCTCAACATTATTTTTATTCATCGTATTTATAATGTAATATGGTGAACTATATGTAAACACTTTTAATATTTTTCTTCTTCTTTATCACCAAATTTTAGGTTTCTTCATCACTAAAAGTTTAAGTTAAAAGACTATAAATTAATGACACATATGTTATATATTGGTAATAATTAAAGTTAAATGATCAAGCTCGGTAATATTTTTATTTACCATATTCACATTATATTATGGTATGTTATATGTAAAACATTTCAAAAATTTTCTTCTTCTTTATCACCACATTATAGGTTTCTTCCTCACTAAGAAACTAAGTTAAAAGTCTTTAAATTAATGACACATATTTTTTATATTTATATAAACTAAAATTAAATGATCAAGCTCGATATTATTTTATTCACCATATTCACATTATATTATGGTATAATATATGTAAAACATTTCAATATTTTTCTTCTTCTCTATCACCAAATTTTAGGTTTCTTCATCACTAAGAAACTAAGTTAAAAGTATTTAAATTAATGATGCATGTTTTATATATATTAGTAATAATTAAAGTTAAATGATCAAGCTCGATATTATTTTTATTAACCATACTCACATTATATAACGGTGTAATATATGTAAAATATTTCAAATGTTTTCTTCTTATTCGTCACCAAATTTTAGGTTTCTTCATCACTAAGTATCTAAGTTAAAAGACTTTTAATTAATGTTGCATATTTGATATATATTGGTTAGAATTAAATTTAAATCATCAAGCTCAACATTATTTTTATTCATCGTATTTATAATGTAATATGGTGAAATATATGTAAACACTTTTAATATTTTTCTTCTTCTTTATCACCAAATTTTAGGTTTCTTCATCACTAAAAATTTAAGTTAAAAGACTATAAATTAATGACACATATGTTATATATTGGTAATAATTAAAGTTAAATGATCAAGCTCGGTATTATTTTTTTTTACCATATTCACATTATATTATGGTATAATATATGTAAAACATTTCAATATTTTTCTTCTTCTTTATCACCACATTATAGGTTTCTTCATCACTAAGAAACTAAGTTAAAAGTCTTTAAATTAATGACACATATTTTTTATATTTATATAAATTAAAATTAAATGATCAAGCTCGATATTATTTTTATTCACCATATTCACATTATATTATGGTATAATATATGTAAAACATTTCAATATTTTTCTTCTTCTCTATCACCAAATTTTAGGTTTCTTCATCACTAAGAAACTAAGTTAAAAGTATTTAAATTAATGATGCATGTTTTATATATATTAGTAATAATTAAAGTTAAATGATCAAGTTTGATATTATTTTTATTAACCATACTCACATTATATAACGGTGTAATATATGTAAAATATTTCAAATGTTTTCTTCTTATTCGTCACCAAATTTTAGGTTTCTTCATCACTAAGTATCTAAGTTAAAAGACTTTAAACTAATGTTGCATATTTGATATATATTGGTTAGAATTAAATTTAAATCATCAAGCTCAACGTTATTTTTATTCATCATATTTATAATGTAATATGGTGAACTATATGTAAACACTTTTAATATTTTTCTTCTCTTTATCACCAAATTTTAGGTTTCTTCATCACTAAAAATTTAAGTTAAAAGACTATAAATTAATGACACATATGTTATATATGGTAATAGTTAAAGTTAAATGATCAAGCTCGGTATTATTTTTATTTACCATATTCACATTATATTATGGTATAATATATGTAAAACATTTCAATATTTTTCTTCTTCTTTATCACCACATTATAGGTTTCTCATCACTAAGAAACTAAGTTAAAAGTCTTTAAATTAATGACACATATTTTTTATATTTATATAAATTAAAATTAAATGATCAAGCTCGATATTATTTTTATTCACCATATTCACATTATATTATGGTATAATATATGTAAAACATTTCAATATTTTTCTTCTTCTCTATCACCAAATTTTAGGTTTCTTCATCACTAAGAAACTAAGTTAAAAGTCTTTAAATTAATGATGCATGTTTTATATATATTAGTAATAATTAAAGTTAAATGATCAAGCTCGATATTATTTTTATTAACCATACTCACATTATATAACAGTGTAATATATGTAAAATATTTCAAATGTTTTCTTCTTATTCGTCACCAAATTTTAGGTTTCTTCATCACTAAGTATCTAAGTTAAAAGACTTTTAATTAATGTTGCATATTTGATATATATTGGTTAGAATTAAATTTAAATCATCAAGCTCAACATTATTTTTTATTCATCGTATTTATAATGTAATATGGTGAACTATATGTAAACACTTTTAATATTTTTCTTCTTCTTTATCACCAAATTTTAGGTTTCTTCATCACTAAAAGTTTAAGTTAAAAGACTATAAATTAATGACACATATGTTATATATGGTAATAATTAAAGTTAAATGATCAAGCTCGGTAATATTTTTATTTACCATATTCACATTATATTATGGTATGATATATGTAAAACATTTCAAAATTTTCTTCTTCTTTATCACCACATTATAGGTTTCTTCCTCACTAAGAAACTAAGTTAAAAGTCTTTAAATTAATGACACATATTTTTTATATTTATATAAACTAAAATTAAATGATCAAGCTCGATATTATTTTTATTCACCATATTCACATTATATTATGGTATAATATATGTAAAACATTTCAATATTTTTCTTCTTCTCTATCACCAAATTTTAGGTTTCTTCATCACTAAGAAACTAAGTTAAAAGTCTTTAAATTAATGATGCATGTTTTATATATATTAGTAATAATTAAAGTTAAATGATCAAGCTCGATATTATTTTTATTAACCATACTCACATTATATAACGGTGTAATATATGTAAAATATTTCAAATGTTTTCTTCTTATTCGTCACCAAATTTTAGGTTTCTTCATCACTAAGTATCTAAGTTAAAAGACTTTTAATTAATGTTGCATATTTGATATATATTGGTTAGAATTAAATTTAAATCATCAAGCTCAACATTATTTTTATTCATCGTATTTATAATGTAATATGGTGAACTATATGTAAACACTTTTAATATTTTTCTTCTTCTTTATCACCAAATTTTAGGTTTCTTCATCACTAAAAGTTTAAGTTAAAAGACTATAAATTAATGACACATATGTTATATATTGGTAATAATTAAAGTTAAATGATCAAGCTCGGTAATATTTTTATTTACCATATTCACATTATATTATGGTATGTTATATGTAAAACATTTCAAAAATTTTCTTCTTCTTTATCACCACATTATAGGTTTCTTCCTCACTAAGAAACTAAGTTAAAAGTCTTTAAATTAATGACACATATTTTTTATATTTATATAAACTAAAATTAAATGATCAAGCTCGATATTATTTTTATTCACCATATTCACATTATATTATGGTATAATATATGTAAAACATTTCAATATTTTTCTTCTTCTCTATCACCAAATTTTAGGTTTCTTCATCACTAAGAAACTAAGTTAAAAGTATTTAAATTAATGATGCATGTTTTATATATATTAGTAATAATTAAAGTTAAATGATCAAGTTTGATATTATTTTTATTAACCATACTCACATTATATAACGGTGTAATATATGTAAAATATTTCAAATGTTTTCTTCTTATTCGTCACCAAATTTTAGGTTTCTTCATCACTAAGTATCTAAGTTAAAAGACTTTAAACTAATGTTGCATATTTGATATATATTGGTTAGAATTAAATTTAAATCATCAAGCTCAACGTTATTTTATTCATCATATTTATAATGTAATATGGTGAACTATATGTAAACACTTTTAATATTTTTCTTCTTCTTTATCACCAAATTTTAGGTTTCTTCATCACTAAAAATTTAAGTTAAAAGACTATAAATTAATGACACATATGTTATATATTGGTAATAATTAAAGTTAAATGATCAAGCTCGGTATTATTTTTATTTACCATATTCACATTATATTATGGTATAATATATGTAAAACATTTCAATATTTTTCTTCTTCTTTATCACCACATTATAGGTTTCTCATCACTAAGAAACTAAGTTAAAAGTCTTTAAATTAATGACACATATTTTTTATATTTATATAAATTAAAATTAAATGATCAAGCTCGATATTATTTTTATTCACCATATTCACATTATATTATGGTATAATATATGTAAAACATTTCAATATTTTTCTTCTTCTCTATCACCAAATTTAGGTTTCTTCATCACTAAGAAACTAAGTTAAAAGTCTTTAAATTAATGATGCATGTTTTATATATATTAGTAATAATTAAAGTTAAATGATCAAGCTCGATATTATTTTTATTAACCATACTCACATTATATAACAGTGTAATATATGTAAAATATTTCAAATGTTTTCTTCTTATTCGTCACCAAATTTAGGTTTCTTCATCACTAAGTATCTAAGTTAAAAGACTTTTAATTAATGTTGCATATTTGATATATATTGGTTAGAATTAAATTTAAATCATCAAGCTCAACATTATTTTTATTCATCGTATTTATAATGTAATATGGTGAACTATATGTAAACACTTTTAATATTTTTCTTCTTCTTTATCACCAAATTTTAGGTTTCTTCATCACTAAAAGTTTAAGTTAAAAGACTATAAATTAATGACACATATGTTATATATTGGTAATAATTAAGTTAAATGATCAAGCTCGGTAATATTTTTATTTACCATATTCACATTATATTATGGTATGATATATGTAAAACATTTCAAAAATTTTCTTCTTCTTTATCACCACATTATAGGTTTCTTCCTCACTAAGAAACTAAGTTAAAAGTCTTTAAATTAATGACACATATTTTTTATATTTATATAAACTAAAATTAAATGATCAAGCTCGATATTATTTTTATTCACCATATTCACATTATATTATGGTATAATATATGTAAAACATTTCAATATTTTTCTTCGTTCTCTATCACCAAATTTTAGGTTTCTTCATCACTAAGAAACTAAGTTAAAAGTCTTTAAATTAATGATGCATGTTTTATATATATTAGTAATAATTAAAGTTAAATGATCAAGCTCGATATTATTTTTATTAACCATACTCACATTATATAACGGTGTAATATATGTAAAATATTTCAAATGTTTTCTTCTTATTCGTCACCAAATTTTAGGTTTCTTCATCACTAAGTATCTAAGTTAAAAGACTTTTAATTAATGTTGCATATTTGATATATATTGGTTAGAATTAAATTTAAATCATCAAGCTCAACATTATTTTTATTCATCGTATTTATAATGTAATATGGTGAACTATATGTAAACACTTTTAATATTTTTCTTCTTCTTTATCACCAAATTTTAGGTTTCTTCATCACTAAAAGTTTAAGTTAAAAGACTATAAATTAATGACACATATGTTATATATTGGTAATAATTAAAGTTAATGATCAAGCTCGGTAATATTTTTATTTACCATATTCACATTATATTATGGTATGTTATATGTAAAACATTTCAAAAATTTTCTTCTTCTTTATCACCACATTATAGGTTTCTTCCTCACTAAGAAACTAAGTTAAAAGTCTTTAAATTAATGACACATATTTTTTATATTTATATAAACTAAAATTAAATGATCAAGCTCGATATTATTTTATTCACCATATTCACATTATATTATGGTATAATATATGTAAAACATTTCAATATTTTTCTTCTTCTCTATCACCAAATTTTAGGTTTCTTCATCACTAAGAAACTAAGTTAAAAGTATTTAAATTAATGATGCATGTTTTATATATATTAGTAATAATTAAAGTTAAATGATCAAGTTTGATATTATTTTTATTAACCATACTCACATTATATAACGGTGTAATATATGTAAAATATTTCAAATGTTTTCTTCTTATTCGTCACCAAATTTTAGGTTTCTTCATCACTAAGTATCTAAGTTAAAAGACTTTAAACTAATGTTGCATATTTGATATATATTGGTTAGAATTAAATTTAAATCATCAAGCTCAACGTTATTTTTATTCATCATATTTATAATGTAATATGGTGAACTATATGTAAACACTTTTAATATTTTTCTTCTTCTTTATCACCAAATTTTAGGTTTCTTCATCACTAAAAATTTAAGTTAAAAGACTATAAATTAATGACACATATGTTATATATTGGTAATAATTAAAGTTAAATGATCAAGCTCGGTATTATTTTTATTTACCATATTCACATTATATTATGGTATAATATATGTAAAACATTTCAATATTTTTCTTCTTCTTTATCACCACATTATAGGTTTCTCATCACTAAGAAACTAAGTTAAAAGTCTTTAAATTAATGACACATATTTTTTATATTTATATAAATTAAAATTAAATGATCAAGCTCGATATTATTTTTATTCACCATATTCACATTATATTATGGTATAATATATGTAAAACATTTCAATATTTTTCTTCTTCTCTATCACCAAATTTTAGGTTTCTTCATCACTAAGAAACTAAGTTAAAAGTCTTTAAATTAATGATGCATGTTTTATATATATTAGTAATAATTAAAGTTAAATGATCAAGCTCGATATTATTTTTATTAACCATACTCACATTATATAACAGTGTAATATATGTAAAATATTTCAAACACCAAATTTTAGGTTTCTTCATCACTAAGTATCTAAGTTAAAAGACTTTTAATTAATGTTGCATATTTGATATATATTGGTTAGAATTAAATTTAAATCATCAAGCTCAACATTATTTTTATTCATCGTATTTATAATGTAATATGGTGAACTATATGTAAAACACTTTTAATATTTTTTCTTCTTCTTTATCACCAAATTTTAGGTTTCTTCATCACTAAAAGTTTAAGTTAAAAGACTATAAATTAATGACACATATGTTATATATTGGTAATAATTAAAGTTAAATGATCAAGCTCGGTAATATTTTTATTTACCATATTCACATTATATTATGGTATGATATATGTAAAACATTTCAAAAATTTTCTTCTTCTTTATCACCACATTATAGGTTTCTTCCTCACTAAGAAACTAAGTTAAAAGTCTTTAAATTAATGACACATATTTTTTATATTTATATAAACTAAAATTAAATGATCAAGCTCGATATTATTTTTATTTCACCATATTCACATTATATTATGGTATAATATATGTAAAACATTTCAATATTTTTCTTCTTCTCTATCACCAAATTTTAGGTTTCTTCATCACTAAGAAACTAAGTTAAAAGTCTTTAAATTAATGATGCATGTTTTATATATATTAGTAATAATTAAAGTTAAATGATCAAGCTCGATATTATTTTTATTAACCATACTCACATTATATAACGGTGTAATATATGTAAAATATTTCAAATGTTTTCTTCTTATTCGTCACCAAATTTTAGGTTTCTTCATCACTAAGTATCTAAGTTAAAAGACTTTTAATTAATGTTGCATATTTGATATATATTGGTTAGAATTAAATTTAAATCATCAAGCTCAACATTATTTTTATTCATCGTATTTATAATGTAATATGGTGAACTATATGTAAACACTTTTAATATTTTTCTTCTTCTTTATCACCAAATTTTAGGTTTCTTCATCACTAAAAGTTTAAGTTAAAAGACTATAAATTAATGACACATATGTTATATATTGGTAATAATTAAAGTTAAATGATCAAGCTCGGTAATATTTTTATTTACCATATTCACATTATATTATGGTATGATATATGTAAAACATTTCAAAAATTTTCTTCTTCTTTATCACCACATTATAGGTTTCTTCCTCACTAAGAAACTAAGTTAAAAGTCTTTAAATTAATGACACATATTTTTTATATTTATATAAACTAAAATTAAATGATCAAGCTCGATATTATTTTTATTCACCATATTCACATTATATTATGGTATAATATATGTAAAACATTTCAATATTTTTCTTCTTCTCTATCACCAAATTTTAGGTTTCTTCATCACTAAGAAACTAAGTTAAAAGTCTTTAAATTAATGATGCATGTTTTATATATATTAGTAATAATTAAAGTTAAATGATCAAGCTCGATATTATTTTTATTAACCATACTCACATTATATAACGGTGTAATATATGTAAAATATTTCAAATGTTTTCTTCTTATTCGTCACCAAATTTTAGGTTTTCTTCATCACTAAGTATCTAAGTTAAAAGACTTTTAATTAATGTTGCATATTTGATATATATTGGTTAGAATTAAATTTAAATCATCAAGCTCAACATTATTTTTATTCATCGTATTTATAATGTAATATGGTGAACTATATGTAAACACTTTTAATATTTTTTCTTCTTCTTTATCACCAAATTTTAGGTTTCTTCATCACTAAAAGTTTAAGTTAAAAGACTATAAATTAATGACACATATGTTTATATATTGGTAATAATTAAAGTTAAATGATCAAGCTCGGTAATATTTTTATTTACCATATTCACATTATATTATGGTATGTTATATGTAAAACATTTCAAAAATTTTTCTTCTTCTTTATCACCACATTATAGGTTTTCTTCCTCACTAAGAAACTAAGTTAAAAGTCTTTAAATTAATGACACATATTTTTTTATATTATATTAAACTAAAATTAAATGATCAAGCTCGATATTATTTTTATTCACCATATTCACATTATATTATGGTATAATATATGTAAAACATTTCAATATTTTTTTCTTCTTCTCTATCACCAAATTTTAGGTTTCTTCATCACTAAGAAACTAAGTTAAAAGTATTTAAATTAATGATGCATGTTTTATATATATTAGTAATAATTAAAGTTAAATGATCAAGCTCGATATTATTTTTATTAACCATACTCACATTATATAACGGTGTAATATATGTAAAAATATTTCAAATGTTTTCTTCTTATTCGTCACCAAATTTTAGGTTTCTTCATCACTAAGTATCTAAGTTAAAAGACTTTTAATTAATGTTGCATATTTGATATAATATTGGTTAGAATTAAATTTAAATCATCAAGCTCAACATTATTTTTATTCATCGTATTTATAATGTAATATGGTGAAATATATGTAAACACTTTTAATATTTTTCTTCTTCTTTATCACCAAATTTTAGGTTTCTTCATCACTAAAAATTTAAGTTAAAAGACTATAAATTAATGACACATATGTTATATATTGGTAATAATTAAAGTTAAATGATCAAGCTCGGTATTATTTTTTTTTACCATATTCACATTATATTATGGTATAATATATGTAAAACATTTCAATATTTTTCTTCTTCTTTATCACCACATTATAGGTTTCTTCATCACTAAGAAACTAAGTTAAAAGTCTTTAAATTAATGACACATATTTTTTTATATTTATATAAATTAAAATTAAATGATCAAGCTCGATATTATTTTTATTCACCATATTCACATTATATTATGGTATAATATATGTAAAACATTTCAATATTTTTTCTTCTTCTTTATCACCAAATTTTAGGTTTCTTCATCACTAAGAAACTAAGTTAAAAGTATTTAAATTAATGATGCATGTTTTATATATATTAGTAATAATTAAAGTTAAATGATCAAGTTTGATATTATTTTTATTAACCATACTCACATTATATAACGGTGTAATATATGTAAAATATTTCAAATGTTTTCTTCTTATTCGTCACCAAATTTTAGGTTTCTTCATCACTAAGTATCTAAGTTAAAAGACTTTAAAACTAATGTTGCATATTTGATATATATTGGTTAGAATTAAATTTAAATCATCAAGCTCAACATTATTTTTATTCATCATATTTATAATGTAATATGGTGAACTATATGTAAACACTTTTAATATTTTTCTTCTTCTTTATCACCAAATTTTAGGTTTCTTCATCACTAAAAATTTAAGTTAAAAGACTATAAATTAATGACACATATGTTATATATTGGTAATAATTAAAGTTAAATGATCAAGCTCGGTATTATTTTTATTTACCATATTCACATTATATTATGGTATAATATATGTAAAACATTTCAATATTTTTCTTCTTCTTTATCACCACATTATAGGTTTCTCATCACTAAGAAACTAAGTTAAAAGTCTTTAAATTAATGACACATATTTTTTATATTTATATAAATTAAAATTAAATGATCAAGCTCGATATTATTTTTATTCACCATATTCACATTATATTATGGTATAATATATGTAAAACATTTCAATATTTTTCTTCTTCTCTATCACCAAATTTTAGGTTTCTTCATCACTAAGAAACTAAGTTAAAAGTCTTTAAATTAATGATGCATGTTTTTATATATATTAGTAATAATTAAAGTTAAATGATCAAGCTCGATATTATTTTTATTAACCATACTCACATTATATAACAGTGTAATATATGTAAAATATTTCAAATGTTTTCTTCTTATTCGTCACCAAATTTTAGGTTTCTTCATCACTAAGTATCTAAGTTAAAAGACTTTTAATTAATGTTGCATATTTGATATATATTGGTTAGAATTAAATTTAAATCATCAAGCTCAACATTATTTTTATTCATCGTATTTATAATGTAATATGGTGAACTATATGTAAACACTTTTAATATTTTTCTTCTTCTTTATCACCAAATTTTAGGTTTCTTCATCACTAAAAGTTTAAGTTAAAAGACTATAAATTAATGACACATATGTTATATATTGGTAATAATTAAAGTTAAATGATCAAGCTCGGTAATATTTTTATTTACCATATTCACATTATATTATGGTATGTTATATGTAAAACATTTCAAAAATTTTCTTCTTCTTTATCACCACATTATAGGTTTCTTCCTCACTAAGAAACTAAGTTAAAAGTCTTTAAATTAATCACACATATTTTTTATATTTATATAAACTAAAATTAAATGATCAAGTTCGATATTATTTTTATTCACCATATTCACATTATATTATGGTATAATATATGTAAAACATTTCAATATTTTTTCTTCTTCTCTATCACCAAATTTTAGGTTTCTTCATAACTAAGAAACTAAGTTAAAAGTATTTAAATTAATGATGCATGTTTTATATATATTAGTAATAATTAAAGTTAAATGATCAAGCTCGATATTATTTTTGTTAACCATACTCACATTATATAACGGTGTAATATATGTAAAATATTTCAAATGTTTTCTTCTTATTCGTCACCAAATTTTAGGTTTCTTCATCACTAAGTATCTAAGTTAAAAGACTTTTAATTAATGTTGCATATTTGATATATATTGGTTAGAATTAAATTTAAATCATCAAGCTCAACATTATTTTTATTCATCGTATTTATAATGTAATATGGTGAAATATATGTAAACACTTTTAATATTTTTCTTCTTCTTTATCACAAAATTTTAGGTTTCTTCATCACTAAAAATTTAAGTTAAAAGACTATAAATTAATGACACATATGTTATATATTGGTAATAATTAAAGTTAAATGATAAAGCTCGGTATTATTTTTATTTACCATATTCACATTATATTATGGTATAATATATGTAAAACATTTCAATATTTTTCTTCTTCTTTATCACAAACATTTCAATATTTTTCTTCTTCTTTATCACCACATTATAGGTTTCTCATCACTAAGAAACTAAGTTAAAAGTCTTTAAATTAATGACACATATTTTTTATATTTATATAAACTAAAATTAAATGATCAAGCTCGATATTATTTTTATTCACCATATTCACATTATATTATGGTATAATATATGTAAAACATTTCAATATTTTTCTTCTTCTCTATCACCAAATTTTAGGTTTCTTCATCACTAAGAAACTAAGTTAAAAGTCTTTAAATTAATGATGCATGTTTTATATATATTAGTAATAATTAAAGTTAAATGATCAAGCTCGATATTATTTTTATTAACCATACTCACATTATATAACGGTGTAATATATGTAAAATATTTCAAATGTTTTCTTCTTATTCGTCACCAATTTTAGGTTTCTTCATCACTAAGTATCTAAGTTAAAAGACTTTTAATTAATGTTGCATATTTGATATATATTGGTTAGAATTAAATTTAAATCATCAAGCTCAACATTATTTTTATTCATCGTATTTATAATGTAATATGGTGAACTATATGTAACACACTTTTAATATTTTTCTTCTTCTTTATCACCAAATTTTAGGTTTCTTCATCACTAAAAGTTTAAGTTAAAAGACTATAAATTAATGACACATATGTTATATATTGGTAATAATTAAAGTTAAATGATCAAGCTCGGTAATATTTTTATTTACCATATTCACATTATATTATGGTATGATATATGTAAAACATTTCAAAAATTTTCTTCTTCTTTTATCACCACATTATAGGTTTCTTCCTCACTAAGAAACTAAGTTAAAAGTCTTTAAATTAATGACACATATTTTTTATATTTATATAAACTAAAATTAAATGATCAAGCTCGATATTAATTTTATTCACCATATTCACATTATATTATGGTATAATATATGTAAAACATTTCAATATTTTTCTTCTTCTCTATCACCAAATTTTAGGTTTCTTCATCACTAAGAAACTAAGTTAAAAGTCTTTAAATTAATGATGCATGTTTTATATATATTAGTAATAATTAAAGTTAAATGATCAAGCTCGATATTATTTTTATTAACCATACTCACATTATATAACGGTGTAATATATGTAAAATATTTCAAATGTTTTCTTCTTATTCGTCACCAAATTTTAGGTTTCTTCATCTCTAAGTATCTAAGTTAAAAGACTTTTAATTAATGTTGCATATTTGATATATATTGGTTAGAATTAAATTTAAATCATCAAGCTCAACATTATTTTTATTCATCGTATTTATAATGTAATATGGTGAACTATATGTAAACACTTTTAATATTTTTCTTCTTCTTTATCACCAAATTTTAGGTTTCTTCATCACTAAAAGTTTAAGTTAAAAGACTATAAATTAATGACACATATGTTATATATTGGTAATAATTAAAGTTAAATGATCAAGCTCGGTAATATTTTTATTTACCATATTCACATTATATTATGGTATGTTATATGTAAAACATTTCAAAAATTTCTTCTTCTTTATCACCACATTATAGGTTTCTTCCTCACTAAGAAACTAAGTTAAAAGTCTTTAAATTAATGACACATATTTTTTATATTTATATAAACTAAAATTAAATGATCAAGCTCGATATTATTTTTATTCACCATATTCACATTATATTATGGTATAATATATGTAAAACATTTCAATATTTTTCTTCTTCTCTATCACCAAATTTTAGGTTTCTTCATCACTAAGAAACTAAGTTAAAAGTATTTAAATTAATGATGCATGTTTTATATATATTAGTAATAATTAAAGTTAAATGATCAAGCTCGATATTATTTTTATTAACCATACTCACATTATATAACGGTGTAATATATGTAAAATATTTCAAATGTTTTCTTCTTATTCGTCACCAAATTTTAGGTTTCTTCATCACTAAGTATCTAAGTTAAAAGACTTTTAATTAATGTTGCATATTTGATATATATTGGTTAGAATTAAATTTAAATCATCAAGCTCAACATTATTTTTATTCATCGTATTTATAATGTAATATGGTGAAATATATGTAAACACTTTTAATATTTTTCTTCTTCTTTATCACCAAATTTTAGGTTTCTTCATCACTAAAAGTTTAAGTTAAAAGACTATAAATTAATGACACATATGTTATATATTGGTAATAATTAAAGTTAAATGATCAAGCTCGGTAATATTTTTTTTTACCATATTCACATTATATTATGGTATGTTATATGTAAAACATTTCAAAATTTTCTTCTTCTTTATCACCACATTATAGGTTTCTTCCTCACTAAGAAACTAAGTTAAAAGTCTTTAAATTAATCACACATATTTTTTTATATTTATATAAACTAAAATTAAATGATCAAGTTCGATATTATTTTTATTCACCATATTCACATTATATTATGGTATAATATATGTAAAACATTTCAATATTTTTTCTTCTTCTCTATCACCAAATTTTAGGTTTCTTCATAACTAAGAAACTAAGTTAAAAGTATTTAAATTAATGATGCATGTTTTATATATATTAGTAATAATTAAAGTTAAATGATCAAGCTCGATATTATTTTTGTTAACCATACTCACATTATATAACGGTGTAATATATGTAAAATATTTCAAATGTTTTCTTCTTATTCGTCACCAAATTTTAGGTTTCTTCATCACTAAGTATCTAAGTTAAAAGACTTTTAATTAATGTTGCATATTTGATATATATTGGTTAGAATTAAATTTAAATCATCAAGCTCAACATTATTTTTATTCATCGTATTTATAATGTAATATGGTGAAATATATGTAAACACTTTTAATATTTTTCTTCTTCTTTATCACAAAATTTTTAGGTTCTTCATCACTAAAAATTTAAGTTAAAAGACTATAAATTAATGACACATATGTTATATATTGGTAATAATTAAAGTTAAATGATAAAGCTCGGTATTATTTTTATTTACCATATTCACATTATATTATGGTATAATATATGTAAAACATTTCAATATTTTTCTTCTTCTTTATCACCACATTATAGGTTTCTCATCACTAAGAAACTAAGTTAAAAGTCTTTAAATTAATGACACATATTTTTTATATTTATATAAACTAAAATTAAATGATCAAGCTCGATATTATTTTTATTCACCATATTCACATTATATTATGGTATAATATATGTAAAACATTTCAATATTTTTCTTCTTCTCTATCACCAAATTTTAGGTTTCTTCATCACTAAGAAACTAAGTTAAAAGTATTTAAATTAATGATGCATGTTTTATATATATTAGTAATAATTAAAGTTAAATGATCAAGCTCGATATTATTTTTATTAACCATACTCACATTATATAACGGTAGTAATATATGTAAAATATTTCAAATGTTTTCTTCTTATTCGTCACCAAATTTTAGGTTTCTTCATCACTAAGTATCTAAGTTAAAAGACTTTTAATTAATGTTGCATATTGATATATATTGGTTAGAATTAAATTTAAATCATCAGCTCAACATTATTTTTATTCATCGTATTTATAATGTAATATGGTGAAATATATGTAAACACTTTTAATATTTTTCTTCTTCTTTATCACCAAATTTTAGGTTTCTTCATCACTAAAAGTTTAAGTTAAAAGACTATAAATTAATGACACATATGTTATATATTGGTAATAATTAAAGTTAAATGATCAAGCTCGGTAATATTTTTATTTACCATATTCACATTATATTATGGTATGATATATGTAAAACATTTCAAAAATTTTCTTCTTCTTTATCACCACATTATAGGTTTCTTCCTCACTAAGAAACTAAGTTAAAAGTCTTTAAATTAATGACACATATTTTTTATATTTATATAAATTAAAATTAAATGATCAAGCTCGATATTATTTTTATTCACCATATTCACATTATATTATGGTATAATATATGTAAAACATTTCAATATTTTTCTTCTTCTCTATCACCAAATTTTAGGTTTCTTCATCACTAAGAAACTAAGTTAAAAGTCTTTAAATTAATGATGCATGTTTTATATATATTAGTAATAATTAAAGTTAAATGATCAAGCTCGATATTATTTTTATTTAACCATACTCACATTATATAACGGTGTAATATATGTAAAATATTTCAAATGTTTTCTTCTTATTCGTCACCAATTTTAGGTTTCTTCATCACTAAGTATCTAAGTTAAAAGACTTTTTAATTAATGTTGCATATTTGATATATATTGGTTAGAATTAAATTTAAATCATCAAGCTCAACATTATTTTTATTCATCGTATTTATAATGTAATATGGTGAACTATATGTAAACACTTTTAATATTTTTCTTCTTCTTTATCACCAAATTTTAGGTTTCTTCATCACTAAAAAGTTTAAGTTAAAAGACTATAAATTAATGACACATATGTTATATATTGGTAATAATTAAAGTTAAATGATCAAGCTCGGTAATATTTTTATTTACCATATTCACATTATATTATGGTATGTTATATGTAAAACATTTCAAAAATTTTCTTCTTCTTTATCACCACATTATAGGTTTCTTCCTCACTAAGAAACTAAGTTAAAAGTCTTTAAATTAATGACACATATTTTTTATATTTATATAAACTAAAATTAAATGATCAAGCTCGATATTATTTTTATTCACCATATTCACATTATATTATGGTATAATATATGTAAAACATTTCAATATTTTTCTTCTTCTCTATCACCAAATTTTAGGTTTCTTCATCACTAAGAAACTAAGTTAAAAGTCTTTAAATTAATGATGCATGTTTTATATATATTAGTAATAATTAAAGTTAAATGATCAAGCTCGATATTATTTTTATTAACCATACTCACATTATATAACGGTGTAATATATGTAAAATATTTCAAAATGTTTTTCTTCTTATTCGTCACCAAATTTTAGGTTTCTTCATCACTAAGTATCTAAGTTAAAAGACTTTTAATTAATGTTTGCATATTTGATATATATTGGTTAGAATTAAATTTAAATCATCAAGCTCAACATTATTTTTATTCATCGTATTTATAATGTAATATGGTGAACTATATGTAAACACTTTTAATATTTTTCTTCTTCTTTATCACCAAATTTTAGGTTTCTTCATCACTAAAAGTTTAAGTTAAAAGACTATAAATTAATGACACATATGTTATATATTGGTAATAATTAAAGTTAAATGATCAAGCTCGGTAATATTTTTATTTACCATATTCACATTATATTATGGTATGTTATATGTAAAACATTTCAAAAATTTTCTTCTTCTTTATCACCACATTATAGGTTTCTTCCTCACTAAGAAACTAAGTTAAAAGTCTTTAAATTAATGACACATATTTTTTATATTTATATAAACTAAAATTAAATGATCAAGCTCGATATTATTTTTATTCACCATATTCACATTATATTATGGTATAATATATGTAAAACATTTCAATATTTTTCTTCTTCTCTATCACCAAATTTTAGGTTTCTTCATCACTAAGAAACTAAGTTAAAAGTCTTTAAATTAATGATGCATGTTTTATATATATTAGTAATAATTAAAGTTAAATGATCAAGCTCGATATTATTTTTATTAACCATACTCACATTATATAACGGTGTAATATATGTAAAATATTTCAAATGTTTTCTTCTTATTCGTCACCAAATTTTAGGTTTCTTCATCACTAAGTATCTAAGTTAAAAGACTTTTAATTAATGTTGCATATTTGATATATATTGGTTAGAATTAAATTTAAATCATCAAGCTCAACATTATTTTTATTCATCGTATTTATAATGTAATATGGTGAACTATATGTAAACACTTTTAATATTTTTCTTCTTCTTTATCACCAAATTTTAGGTTTCTTCATCACTAAAAGTTTAAGTTAAAAGACTATAAATTAATGACACATATGTTATATATTGGTAATAATTAAAGTTAAATGATCAAGCTCGGTAATATTTTTATTTACCATATTCACATTATATTATGGTATGTTATATGTAAAACATTTCAAAAATTTTCTTCTTCTTTATCACCACATTATAGGTTTTCTTCCTCACTAAGAAACTAAGTTAAAAGTCTTTAAATTAATGACACATATTTTTTATATTTATATAAACTAAAAATTAAATGATCAAGCTCGATATTATTTTTATTCACCATATTCACATTATATTATGGTATAATATATGTAAAACATTTCAATATTTTCTTCTTCTCTATCACCAAATTTTAGGTTTCTTCATCACTAAGAAACTAAGTTAAAAGTATTTAAATTAATGATGCATGTTTTATATATATTAGTAATAATTAAAGTTAAATGATCAAGCTCGATATTTTTTTATTAACCATACTCACATTATATAACGGTGTAATATATGTAAAATATTTCAAATGTTTTCTTCTTATTCGTCACCAATTTTAGGTTTCTTCATCACTAAGTATCTAAGTTAAAAGACTTTTAATTAATGTTGCATATTTGATATATATTGGTTAGAATTAAATTTAAATCATCAAGCTCAACATTATTTTTATTCATCGTATTTATAATGTAATATGGTGAAATATATGTAAACACTTTTAATATTTTTCTTCTTCTTTATCACCAAATTTTAGGTTTCTTCATCACTAAAATTTAAGTTAAAAGACTATAAATTAATGACACATATGTTATATATTGGTAATAATTAAAGTTAAATGATCAAGCTCGGTATTATTTTTTTTTACCATATTCACATTATATTATGGTTTAATATATGTAACACATTTCAATATTTTTCTTCTTCTTTATCACCACATTATAGGTTTCTTCATCACTAAGAAACTAAGTTAAAAGTCTTTAAATTAATGACACATATTTTTTATATTTATATAAAATTAAAATTAAATGATCAAGCTCGATATTATTTTTATTCACCATATTCACATTATATTATGGTATAATATATGTAAAAACATTTGCAATATTTTTCTTCTTCTTTATCACCAAATTTTAGGTTTCTTCATCACTAAGAAACTAAGTTAAAAGTATTTAAATTAATGATGCATGTTTTATATATATTAGTAATAATTAAAGTTAAATGATCAAGTTTGATATTATTTTTATTAACCATACTCACATTATATAACGGTGTAATATATGTAAAATATTTCAAATGTTTTCTTCTTATTCGTCACCCAAATTTTAGGTTTCTTCATCACTAAGTATCTAAGTTAAAAGACTTTAAACTAATGTTCGCATATTTGATATATATTGGTTAGAATTAAACTTTAAATCATCAAGCTCAACATTATTTTTATTCATCATATTTATAATGTAATATGGTGAACTATATGTAAACACTTTTAATATTTTTCTTCTTCTTTATCACCAAATTTAGGTTTCTTCATCACTAAAAATTTAAGTTAAAAGACTATAAATTAATGACACATATGTTATATATTGGTAATAATTAAAGTTAAATGATCAAGCTCGGTATTATTTTTATTCACCATATTCACATTATATTATGGTATAATATATGTAAAACATTTCAATATTTTTCTTCTTCTTTATCACCACATTATAGGTTTCTCATCACTAAGAAACTAAGTTAAAAGTCTTTAAATTAATGACACATATTTTTTATATTTATATAAATTAAAATTAAATGATCAAGCTCGATATTATTTTTATTCACCATATTCACATTATATTATGGTATAATATATGTAAAACAAGTCAATATTTTTCTTCTTCTCTATCACCAAATTTTAGGTTTCTTCATCACTAAGAAACTAAGTTAAAAGTCTTTAAATTAATGATGCAAGTTTTATATATATTAGTAATAATTAAAGTTAAATGATCAAGCTCGATATTATTTTTTATTAACCATACTCACATTATATAACAGTGTAATATATGTAAAATATTTCAAATGTTTTCTTCTTATTCGTCACCAAATTTTAGGTTTCTTCATCACTAAGTATCTAAGTTAAAAGACTTTTAATTAATGTTGCATATTTGATATATATTGGTTAGAATTAAATTTAAATCATCAAGCTCAACATTATTTTTATTCATCGTATTTATAATGTAATATGGTGAACTATATGTAAACACTTTTAATATTTTTCTTCTTCTTTATCACCAAATTTTAGGTTTCTTCATCACTAAAAGTTTAAGTTAAAAGACTATAAATTAATGACACATATGTTATATATTGGTAATAATTAAAGTTAAATGATCAAGCTCGGTAATATTTTTATTTACCATATTCACATTATATTATGGTATGTATATGTAAAACATTTCAAAAATTTTCTTCTTCTTTATCACCACATTATAGGTTTCTTCCTCACTAAGAAACTAAGTTAAAAGTCTTTAAATTAATCACACATATTATTTTATATTTATATAAACTAAAATTAAATGATCAAGTTCGATATTATTTTTATTCACCATATTCACATTATATTATGGTATAATATATGTAAAACATTTTCAATATTTTTCTTCTTCTCTATCACCAAATTTTAGGTTTCTTCATAACTAAGAAACTAAGTTAAAAGTATTTAAATTAATGATGCATGTTTTATATATATTAGTAATAATTAAAGTTAAATGATCAAGCTCGATATTATTTTTGTTAACCATACTCACATTATATAACGGTGTAATATATGTAAAATATTTCAAATGTTTTCTTCTTATTCGTCACCAAATTTTAGGTTTCTTCATCACTAAGTATCTAAGTTAAAAGACTTTTAATTAATGTTGCATATTTGATATATATTGGTTAGAATTAAATTTAAATCATCAAGCTCAACATTATTTTTATTCATCGTATTTATAATGTAATATGGTGAAATATATGTAAACACTTTTAATATTTTTCTTCTTCTTTATCACCAAATTTTAGGTTTCTTCATCACTAAAAATTTAAGTTAAAAGACTATAAATTAATGACACATATGTTATATATTGGTAATAATTAAAGTTAAATGATCAAGCTCGGTATTATTTTTTTTTACCATATTCACATTATATTATGGTATAATATATGTAAAACATTTCAATATTTTTCTTCTTCTTTATCACCACATTATAGGTTTCTCATCACTAAGAAACTAAGTTAAAAGTCTTTAAATTAATGACACATATTTTTTATATTTATATAAACTAAAATTAAATGATCAAGCTCGATATTACTTTTTATTCACCATATTCACATTATATTATGGTATAATATATGTAAAACATTTCAATATTTTTCTTCTTCTCTATCACCAAATTTTAGGTTTCTTCATCACTAAGAAACTAAGTTAAAAGTATTTAAATTAATGATGCATGTTTTATATATATTAGTAATAATTAAAGTTAAATGATCAAGCTCGATATTATTTTTATTAACCATACTCACATTATATAACGGTGTAATATATGTAAAATATTTCAAATGTTTTCTTCTTATTCGTCACCAAATTTAGGTTTCTTCATCACTAAGTATCTAAGTTAAAAGACTTTTAATTAATGTTGCATATTTGATATATATTGGTTAGAATTAAATTTAAATCATCAAGCTCAACATTATTTTTATTCATCGTATTTATAATGTAATATGGTGAAATATATGTAAACACTTTTAATATTTTTCTTCTTCTTTATCACCAAATTTTAGGTTTCTTCATCACTAAAAATTTAAGTTAAAAGACTATAAATTAATGACACATATGTTATATATTGGTAATAATTAAAGTTAAATGATCAAGCTCGGTATTATTTTTTTTTTACCATATTCACATTATATTATGGTATAATATATGTAAAACATTTCAATATTTTTCTTCTTCTTTATCACCACATTATAGGTTTCTTCATCACTAAGAAACTAAGTTAAAAGTCTTTAAATTAATGACACATATTTTTTATATTTATATAAATTAAAATTAAATGATCAAGCTCGATATTATTTTTATTCACCATATTCACATTATATTATGGTATAATATATGTAAAACATTTCAATATTTTTCTTCTTCTTTATCACCAAATTTTAGGTTTCTTCATCACTAAGAAACTAAGTTAAAAGTATTTAAATTAATGATGCATGTTTTATATATATTAGTAATAATTAAAAGTTAAATGATCAAGTTTGATATTATTTTTATTAACCATACTCACATTATATAACGGTGTAATATATGTAAAATATTTCAAATGTTTTCTTCTTATTCGTCACCAAATTTTAGGTTTCTTCATCACTAAGTATCTAAGTTAAAAGACTTTAAACTAATGTTGCATATTTGATATATATTGGTTAGAATTAAATTTAAATCATCAAGCTCAACATTATTTTTATTCATCGTATTTATAATGTAATATGGTGAACTATATGTAAACACTTTTAATATTTTTCTTCTTCTTTATCACCAAATTTTAGGTTTCTTCATCACTAAAAGTTTAAGTTAAAAGACTATAAATTAATGACACATATGTTATATATTGGTAATAATTAAAGTTAAATGATCAAGCTCGGTAATATTTTTATTTACCATATTCACATTATATTATGGTATGTTATATGTAAAACATTTCAAAAATTTTCTTCTTCTTTATCACCACATTATAGGTTTCTTCCTCACTAAGAAACTAAGTTAAAAGTCTTTAAATTAATGACACATATTTTTTATATTTATATAAACTAAAATTAAATGATCAAGCTCGATATTATTTTTATTCACCATATTCACATTATATTATGGTATAATATATGTAAAACATTTCAATATTTTTCTTCTTCTCTATCACCAAATTTTAGGTTTCTTCATAACTAAGAAACTAAGTTAAAAGTATTTAAATTAATGATGCATGTTTTATATATATTAGTAATAATTAAAGTTAAATGATCAAGCTCGATATTATTTTTGTTAACCATACTCACATTATATAACGGTGTAATATATGTAAAATATTTCAAATGTTTTTCTTCTTATTCGTCACCAAATTTTAGGTTTCTTCATCACAAAGTATCTAAGTTAAAAGACTTTTAATTAATGTTGCATATTTTGATATATATTGGTTAGAATTAAATTTAAATCATCAAGCTCAACATTATTTTTATTCATCGTATTTATAATGTAATATGGTGAAATATATGTAAACACTTTTAATATTTTTCTTCTTCTTTATCACAAAATTTTAGGTTTCTTCATCACTAAAAATTTAAGTTAAAAGACTATAAATTAATGACACATATGTTATATATTGGTAATAATTAAAGTTAAATGATAAAGCTCGGTATTATTTTTATTTACCATATTCACATTATATTATGGTATAATATATGTAAAACATTTCAATATTTTTCTTCTTCTTTATCACCACATTATAGGTTTCTTCATCACTAAGAAACTAAGTTAAAAGTCTTTAAATTAATGACACATATTTTTTATATTTATATAAATTAAAATTAAATGATCAAGCTCGATATTATTTTTATTCACCATATTCACATTATATTATGGTATAATATATAAAACATTTCAATATTTTTCTTCTTCTTTATCACCAAATTTTAGGTTTCTTCATCACTAAGAAACTAAGTTAAAAGTATTTAAATTAATGATGCATGTTTTATATATATTAGTAATAATTAAAGTTAAATGATCAAGTTTGATATTATTTTTATTAACCATACTCACATTATATAACGGTGTAATATATGTAAAATATTTCAAATGTTTTCTTCTTATTCGTCACCAAATTTTAGGTTTCTTCATCACTAAGTATCTAAGTTAAAAGACTTTAAACTAATGTTGCATATTTGATATATATTGGTTAGAATTAAATTTAAATCATCAAGCTCAACATTATTTTTATTCATCATATTTATAATGTAATATGGTGAACTATATGTAAACACTTTTAATATTTTTCTTCTTCTTTATCACCAAATTTTAGGTTTCTTCATCACTAAAAATTTAAGTTAAAAGACTATAAATTAATGACACATATGTTATATATTGGTAATAATTAATTTTAAATGATCAAGCTCGGTATTATTTTTATTTACCATATTCACATTATATTATGGTATAATATATGTAAAACATTTCAATATTTTTCTTCTTCTTTATCACCACATTATAGGTTTCTCATCACTAAGAAACTAAGTTAAAAGTCTTTAAATTAATGACACATATTTTTTATATTTATATAAATTAAAATTAAATGATCAAGCTCGATATTATTTTTATTCACCATATTCACATTATATTATGGTAAAATATATGTAAAAACATTTCAATATTTTTTCTTCTCTTTATCACCAAATTTTTAGGTTTCTTCATCACTAAGAAACTAAGTTAAAAGTCTTTAAATTAATGATGCATGTTTTATATATATTAGTAAAAATTAAAGTTAAATGATCAAGCTCGATATTATTTTTATTAACCATACTCACATTATATAACGGTGTAATATATGTAAAATATTTCAAATGTTTTCTTCTTATTCGTCACCAAATTTTAGGTTTCTTCACACTAAGTATCTAAGTTAAAAGACTTTAAATTAATGTTGCATATTTGATATATATTGGTTAGAATTAAATTTAAATCATCAAACTCAACATTATTTTTATTCATCATATTTATAATGTAATATGGTGAACTATATGTGAACACTTTTAATATTTTTCTTCTTCTTTATCACCAAATTTTAGGTTTCTTCATCACTAAAAGTTTAAGTTAAAAGACTATAAATTAATGACACATATGTTATATATTGGTAATAATTAAAGTTAAATGATCAAGCTCGGTGTTATTTTTATTTACCATATTCACATTATATTATGGTATAATATATGTAAAACATTTCAAAAATTTTCTTCTTCTTTATCACCACATTATAGGTTTCTTCATCACTAAGAAACTAAGTTAAAAGTCTTTAAATTAATGACACATATTTTTTATATTTATATAAACTAAAATTAAATGATCAAGCTCGATATTATTTTTATTCACCATATTCACATTATATTATGGTATAATATATGTAAAACATTTCAATATTTTTCTTCTTCTCTATCACCAAATTTTAGGTTTCTTCATCACTAAGAAAACTAAGTTAAAAGTCTTTAAATTAATGATGCATGTTTTATATATATTAGTAATAATTAAAGTTAAATGATCAAGCTCGATATTATTTTTATTAACCATTACTCACATTATATAACGGTGTAATATATGTAAAATATTTCAAATGTTTTCTTCTTATTCGTCACCAAATTTTAGGTTTCTTCATCACTAAGTATCTAAGTTAAAAGACTTTTAATTAATGTTGCATATTTGATATATATTGGTTAGAATTAAATTTAAATCATCAAGCTCAACATTATTTTTATTCATCGTATTTATAATGTAATATGGTGAACTATATGTAAACACTTTTAATATTTTTCTTCTTCTTTATCACCAAATTTTAGGTTTCTTCATCACTAAAAATTTAAGTTAAAAGACTATAAATTAATGACACATATGTTATATATTGGTAATAATTAAAGTTAAATGATCAAGCTCGGTATTATTTTTATTTACCATATTCACATTATATTATGGTATAATATATGTAAAACATTTCAATATTTTCTTCTTCTTTATCACCACATTATAGGTTTCTTCATCACTAAGAAACTAAGTTAAAAGTCTTTAAATTAATGACACATATTTTTTTATATTTATATAAATTAAAATTAAATGATCAAGCTCGATATTATTTTTATTCACCATATTCACATTATATTATGGTATAATATATGTAAAACATTTCAATATTTTTCTTCTTCTCTATCACCAAATTTTAGGTTTCTTCATCACTAAGAAACTAAGTTAAAAGTCTTTAAATTAATGATGCATGTTTTATATATATTAGTAATAATTAAAGTTAAATGATCAAGCTCGATATTATTTTTATTAACCATACTCACATTATATAACGGTGTAATATATGTAAAATATTTCAAATGTTTTCTTCTTATTCGTCACCAAATTTTAGGTTTCTTCATCACTAAGTATCTAAGTTAAAAGACTTTTAATTAATGTTGCATATTTTGATATATATTGGTTAGAATTAAATTTAAATCATCAAGCTCAACATTATTTTTATTCATCGTATTTATAATGTAATATGGTGAACTATATGTAAACACTTTTAATATTTTTCTTCTTCTTTATCACCAAATTTTAGGTTTCTTCATCACTAAAAGTTTAAGTTAAAAGACTATAAATTAATGACACATATGTTATATATTGGTAATAATTAAAGTTAAATGATCAAGCTCGGTAATATTTTTATTTACCATATTCACATTATATTATGGTATGATATATGTAAAACATTTCAAAAAATTTCTTCTTCTTTATCACCACATTATAGGTTTCTTCCTCACTAAGAAACTAAGTTAAAAGTCTTTAAATTAATGACACATATTTTTTATATTTATATAAACTAAAATTAAATGATCAAGCTCGATATTATTTTTATTCACCATATTCACATTATATTATGGTATAATATATGTAAAACATTTCAATATTTTTATTCTTCTCTATCACCAAATTTTAGGTTTCTTCATCACTAAGAAACTAAGTTAAAAGTCTTTAAATTAATGATGCATGTTTTATATATATTAGTAATAATTAAAGTTAAATGATCAAGCTCGATATTA
>CATIWC010001962.1:0-86370 GCA_948472305.1 Vicia faba
ATATATATATATATATATATATATATATATATATATATATATATATATAGTATATATAAATATATATATATATATTATATACTATATATATATATATATATATATATATATATATATATATATATATATATATATATATACTATTATTTAGAAAACGAGAAAAATAGTGCAAATATACTTTATTTCTGATTTTTGTTTCATTTTTCTTTTGAAAATATTTTATACAAAATATACCTTTTTTATAAATATTAAATATTGTTATTTTTGTACATATAATATTTATTTAGTAAATAATAAAGATATTTATATATATATTAATATACTTAGGGAAAAAATACCAAAATACATACATTTTTTATTTTATTAATATTTGATATGGAAAATACTTTTTTATGAATATACTCCATTTTATTTTATTTTTGTATATAATTATTAAATATTATACATATTAAATAGTTAATATATTTATCTAATGAAATTAGGGTTTTACCCTTAAAACACAAAAAACTCCAAAAATAATATTTTTTTATTTTTATTTATTTGACATAAATAATACTTTTTTCATACATATTAAAACCTTTTTTGCATTTTGCATCTTTATTTTATGGTCCATTTAATTGTGCAATTAATTATCTTGTAAATATTCCAAAATTGATGTAATAGCTAGGTTTTAATTTCTTGTCTAAATATCCCCCCATTTGAACATTTGTACCCCCTTCCCATATTGTGTTGTAATAGTGTAGGGATTTTACTTTTCGCACTATAAACGCTTTCTAAATATACCATGCTAGAATTAGGGTTTGTATGCAAATAAAAAGAACAAAATAGTTTGACCTAATTTCAAAGATAAACAAGCATGAAATTGGACAACACATATCACACTTGCACCCCTAGGGTATTCCACTTGTTGCCTTCCAATAATGGGCCATATTGTATGTTAGGTCTCTTTGGGCAAAAACAAATACAAATCAATTGATCATAGTCCCTCGATGACGCTTTCGAAAAGTTGCCTAAAATGATCAAGACCCTTTCAAAGAAAACTTGCCCAAAGGTACTTAGCACTATTGCAATTATGGTCTAAATGATGACCCGCGCCCGTCCCTTTCACCTCCTAATACAAGATTGTCCACCAAATGCAATGGTGGAACAAAATTGTTAAAAGGGTCAAAACATAACAAAAATCTTTGAGAACTTTAGGGTAGATAGCTCTTAAGTACTTGTCAAACTTGCAAAATAAAACACTTGCCTATTTTCAAACCGCATTTCACAAACACTTTCAAAACAAAATTTCAAAAAAACCTTGAAACATCTTTTCAAAAAGACGAACACCTTTTGTAAAACATTCGAGTAAATTGTTACAAGGGTAGCCTATACAAGGCATCTTTTTCAAAACATTTTCAAAACCACACACCAAGCACCATTTCAAACAATTGAAAACCAAGGCAAGTTGATCTAAGCAAGTACCTAAGAGCCCATGGATAACCATGGATAGAAAGGGTGCTAATACCTTCCCTTTCTATAATCTACTCCCCGAACCCAAGAAAAATCTCAAAGGTTTTTGTTGTGCTTTTTAAACCTTTCCTTAGGATAAAATAAAAAGTCGGGTGGCGACTCTTGCTCAACCGAAACATTTGCGAAAACAAACGCAAAACCATAGTCAGTTCTCCCACCGTATCACAGTAGCAAATTCGTCTTGAAGAAGACACCCAGTCACGTTATCTAACAAAGCTTGAAGATCGAATAATATGGTGCTGACTGGCAATGAGCAGGTGGCGAGGTTAACTTGCGTAAGTAGCTCCATCATGGTATAGCAAGCTGTAATATCCTTCTTGAGCACTTTTAACAAGTCCACATTAAGGATTGTTCTCCTAATTTTGTTAAGGAGTACAACTCTATCATCTGAGGGCAATGGATTGTTAGTCGAACTAGTACCAGCCCTAGCAAGAGGAATGTCCCTTTGAGCTAGTTTAGCCTTCATATACCCAATTGGGTCATTTCGTCTTAGGAGAGCTAGCTCCTCTTCAGTCATTTGAGATTGAGACGATTGAGGAAGTTCCATGCGCAAGGGAGTCACATCCATCTCGACTTCCATAGGCTCATTGGTCTGGTCACCATCACCTTCACTTTTTTCTTGCTCATTGCCTTCTTCATTATCAACCAGATCCACCACTTCGATATCATTGTTCTCACTGCTATTGACATTTGACTCTGCTCCATCAGTCGAACCATTCTGAGCATCTTCTTCCTCAGATCCTTCCTCTACAGATTCTTCGTTCTCTTGATCAGAATCAACCTTCTCCTCTTCAGCATGAATGTCCTTTGGGTTCTCTTGAAGGGTTTCGAGAGGAGACTTTTGAAGAGAAGTTTCTGGTAAAACCTCTGCAGATTCATGAAGCGTTGCTTCGTTCGTTTCTTTCAAAGGAGGAGAAGTGATTTGGTCATCTTGTTGCTCTGAAGCCCCAGTCGGAACCGCCATGTTGGAGGATCCTTTGTTTTGCACCAGGTTACTGGAGTCCCCATGAGGAGAAGAGTTGATGGGAGCAGCAGTCTTTGATGGAGAAGTCGAAGTAATAGGAGTTGGGTTCGAAATGTCCTACAGAGACAAAGAATATTAAGAGCATGCACCAAGGTAATGAATAACTGTTTTTGTTAAAGATTCGAGTTCAATTTACCTGTGGATTCTCAGAGGAAAGGTTATTATCTATATGTTCCAACATTACGTTGGAGGTCGAAGGTGGATTTTTGGATTTTGTTGAGGGAGCAGCATCTCTGGAATCGAGTCCAGAAATGCCAGTTGGTTCAGCGCCTTTGGTAACTTCTTTCTTCTGCTTCTTCTTCGAAGCGGTTGGTGAATTCCCTCCAGCATTGGGATTCTTCCCAGTAGTGCTTGTTTTCGTTTTCTTCGGAGTGGTTGGTGGGAGTTTGTTAGTCTGAAAAGATTTAAACATGAGTTAGATCTAAATCATGATTTTCAGTTTATTCGAAACATCAGGGCTAATTGATTACCTGTGGAGTTGGAACAGTTGTTATTGCTGGTGTTGTTGTTGTTGCAGTAGTTGTTGTTGGTATGGCTAAGGTCACATCATCAGTGGTTTCGACAGATTGTTGGGAGGTACTTCCTTCTTTAGACTTCGAAGCAACGTACTTTATCCTGATGGCTGAAAATCGAAACAATTAAGGTAAATGTTAAAAATGAAGAAAGTAAGAAACATTTGGGATTTTCCCAAGCATTCGCACCTGCGCCTTGATTAGATATAATCGACATGGCAGAAAGGTCATAGCGAAGATGTCCTGGGAAATCATGGAGCCAATGACGAGCCCATGTCACAGTCTCAGATGGCTTTGGTTTCTTTTGAAGGTATTTGAACATTTCTTTGCAAGTGAACCACCAAGGGTATGGAGGAAACCAAGCCAGAGCCAGTTCTGAGGTAGGCAATCTAGGGAATTTAGGTGGATGCATTTCGAGTGCCAACCTATACCTATCCTCAGGTGACAACCCTGAAGGAAGTTTGAGCTTAGAAATTTTTTCTTTAAATTTTTCCTTCAAGGTCTCAGTCGCTTGATGCACAGTGGTTTCCAAGTGTGTGGGATCATAAGTGGTTTCGAAATAATTTTGAAAAGCCCTAATCTCTTTGGCGTGAGTGAACATACCTTTCCTGGAGTGTACCTGCACATCAAACGCATCAGTTAGTTTCTGTTGAATGGAGAGGGTATCGAACATATAAGATTGGTAGAACTTAGTCCACCATTCCAGAAAACCCTTCGCTGTGAAGTATGTGGGTTCAAAGGGTAGTAGTTCAAATTAAGCGAAGTCTTGATATTGTTCCTGTTGCAGTTTGGCTTCTCTTGCTTTAAAGGTTCGACCAGAAGTGATGGCACTCTGTGTTTGGAACAGAGGTTCAGGGATTAGTTGGCACAAGCCAAATTGTCTGGAAACAAAGTTAGGTTGATAGGCAAAGAGGAAGATTTGATTCTTGGAAGGAGTGATTCGTGAGGAAATTAATCTAGGAAGCAAAAAGGCTTTCCAAATATCTTGAATTTCTTTGCTTTTAACTGCTTCTGAAAGAGACATGGTGAACCATGATGGTCCATGAGTCCTTGAAGCAAAGGGTGCCATGGTCTCTTCAAATTTGTGTCTTTTGGAAAAAATCATGATGTAGTTTGAGAAAAGGACTTTGAAGTCATCTTTGTCATCATTCGGGGTGAGTTTTCGCAGCCTTGTACCTTCAATAATTCTATCCGCTATCTTCGGATCTTGTTCAACAACGGTGTCAGCAGTTGATAATGAGGTTTCAAACATGGCATTAAGCCATAATTGGAGTAACCAGAAGGGGCCAGCTAGAAGGATGTTTTTGGGAGTATGGGATTTCAAACTCGAAACGGCTGATCTTAAGCTTTCATAAAGATCAACAAGTAACAGTTTGCTCAAACATACCCTCCTATTCTCATGTAAGTCTCTAGCTAGAGGGATGAACCTGCTTGCTACCTGTAAGGACCTGCTGCAGAATACGTATCTTGATAACCATAAAGTGAGAAAAGCAATATGTTCCACATCTGACACACTATCTCCTTCAGTGTGGTAATGGCTAATGAATTTGGAAAAACTGGCTGATTTGACATCGAAGTCAATAATGCTGGAGTGTTCTTCATTATCAGGGATGTAGGTTTCTCCTACTGGTGACAAACCAGTGATGGCTGCTATATCGAAAAATGTGGGTGTTATCATTCCCCCAGGGAGATGAAAGGTGTTGTAGGTGTTGTCCCAGAAATATAAGGATGCAAATAACAGTGGATGACTATAGGTGAAGCTTGGTTTTGATAACTTAATCAGATTATAGATTCCTAATTCCTCCCATTGCTGGGATTTCTTGGCTTCCACTTTGGTGAGCCAGTTTTGGTAAGCTATGTCAGAGGTAGGGCAGGATTGGAATGGTTTAAAGTTGCTCTTCACGTAGTCTAACACAAAGGGATCTTTTGGGGGAACGGTTGGAGTTTCTATGGTTGTCGAATCAGAAGACTCGCCTATCTTAGGGATATCCATCTTATTAAACAAGGGTTTAAAGTTGTAACAGACAGGGAAGATTTTTCTAGTATCTTTCAAGATTTCAAAAACTGTAAGAGGACCCATTAGAGCAAACCTCTTTCCAGCAGCGTTAGTTGGAATCAATACCTGAGATGCGTAGAGCATTTCCTTTTCCTTGGAGATCATTTGAGGGATAAGCACAGATTGACCTTGATAAGTACCAACCTTGCTTTCCATAATTGTTCATGTGTTCTTGCTTTTCTTCTTGGAAGTTTTCTTCGGTTGGGATGATGTTGTTGAAGACATTGTTGAAGATTGTTGGAATTTTTAGGGTTTTAGTAAGAGGAGAGGAAAAAATTTCCGAATGTGGAAAAAGAATAAAAGACTAAGTTGATTAGTTTTTATAGTGTGGAAGCTTAAACATCCACTAAGTGAGACTATGATACGTGGGAGTCGTGGGTTGGATTGAGGAGGAGGTGGCGTAAAGGCTGATATTGGTAATAAGCGTGATTAATAATAATCATTGTTTTATAACTACACCATGTTGTGAAATACTGATTCAAGACGGTTAAGAAATCCAAGAGGCGTCGTGATTGACGTGATTGAAGTCATACACAATAAATGTTATGATTACTCAAAAGTCACATCAAAATCTTGCAAATATATTTAAAATAAGTGTTTCTCAAAGGATCGAAATACATATTTTAAAGGGGCATTTTTTTGGCTGAAGATTTTGATGATACAGTTTGAAATGAAGCAATATGGATGTTTCGTTGGAATAAAGCAAAATGTTACAGTTCGGAATGGTAGAAGCGGTTCTTCGAACGGACATGTCAAAGCTTGGAGCTTCGAGTGACAGTTGTGAAGATATATTTAAAAGAAGGCTCGAAGTGGTAACGAGACTGTGTCTGAGAAATGAGTTCGAAGCGAAGATTGCCAAAGCATTTGAAATTCAAATGCGAGCGGGATGTTGGAATTCAAATATATATGCGCTGGAGCGTTCGAAGACGCGTGGAAGCTAGAAAGGAGCAGTGCTCTGCATGTTCTGAATGTGGCAGAATCTTATAGGCAAGACCGTTATGGTCGAAATAGTATAAATAGAAGTCTTAGTATTAGGATTTCGTGTGTCATATCTATTGTACAAAATTCAGTAAACATTCAAAATACCACATGGCTAGGGAAACGAATGCTCGAACAATGTACGTATGATAACACCAAACATTTATAATTCAGTAAAACTCTTTACCTTTTCCAGTTTATCTTCCATTTTCATGTCAATGTCATTCAAATACCTTTGCATTCAAAGTCATTTACTGATTTCTTGCATTTAAACGCTTTTCTTCTATTCGAATCTTTACATTTCAGAAACTCTTTTTACATTTCATGCTTTTATATTCATGCTTTTTACATTAAAGTCTTTTCATTCAGAGTCATTTACTTATTTCTGCATTTAAACATTTCTTTGCAATCGAATCTTTATTCATACAATTCAGTTTCGTATTTCTTTACTTGATCATGTACTTGATCATGTCATTAGACTCTTTTAACATGGTAATCGAAGTGAGTTGAACGTCTATAAAACATTCTAAATACAAATCCTAACTATGAATATCAGTTTTACAATTAGAGTTATCCAGACGACCAATACCCCATAGGATCAATCTAGTCGATCCTGCAAGTTACCAGAGAGATTAAATAACAGTCATTAAGATTATTTGATAGTTTGGAGGACTAGCAGTTGTTTACCAGAAATCACTGTAAACAGTTAGGTCACATAATTTATATCATTGGAATCGTGAGATGAAATGCTACATTTTTTATGTTACAAGTTTTTGTTTTTGTGCAAGCATTTGAGAGTTGCAGGTTGAACTAAGTACACGCGCGCAAGGTGGACGAAGGACAGGGACGATGGTTGGCCTGGGCCTTGGGCGCCTTGGGCCTTCTATTTTAATTTTTTCACCCCTTGGATTACTTTTGCACCCCCTGACTAATTTTCTTATATTTTTGCATTTTTCTTGCATATTTTATATTTATTGCTTGCATTTACTTTTTCTAATGATAAAAAATACCCAAAAATAATTTATTTATTTTCACATTTTATTTTTTTTTATTTTTTTATTTTTTTTACATAGAAATTGATTTATTTAATAGAATAGAACTTATTTTCCTAAATAAATTGTAAATACATTTAAAAATACTATACATTTTTTTATTTTTTTATTTTACACATAAAAGATTATTTTCTACACATACTTAATTTTTTAATATTGACATATAATATTATTTATTATTTTCTTGTATAAAAATGGACAAAATAAATAATATAGAACATATATTTCTTTTAATCAAAAATTAGGGTTTCCCCCTTTCAAAAATAATAATATTATTTTTCCTTATTTTCTAGGGTTAATTAATTTTATTTTCTCATACCTTAAACAAATACAAAACATTTTTCCATAAATACATTGATTTGCATATTTAAATATTTGTATATTTATTTATTTCGCACAATATTCAATTGGGTTGTAATAGTATTTTAGGGTTTATTTTTGTGCAATATCCCCATTCAAAAACTTGTATCCCCCCTCCCATAATAATTGTTGTAATAGCTTAGTTTACATTTACGCAATTTACCGCTTTATATACTTATGTAGTAAATTAGGGTTTGCATGACAAGACCAAAAACAAACAAATAAAAAAGACCTAATCCAAGACAAATGAAATGCATGTAAAATGACACACATTGCACACAAGCACCCTTAGGGTTTCACCCACTTGGTTTCCTAAATAAAAATGGCCATGTTACGCATGCGAATTATCTTGGCAAAACAAAACAAAACAAAAGATCATAGTCCCTCGATGACGCTATCAAAAAGTTGCCTAAAACAAAATGATCTTGGTCCCTCAAACATGCTAAGATACTTGGCAACATTGCTATCATGGTCATACGATGACCCACGCCCGTCCCGTTTAACATCCAAAGATAGGGTTGTTTACCAAATCAATGGTAAATCAACAATGTCAAAGGAATAAAAATGCATAGGAAAGACATTTGAGTAGATAGATAGTTTCTAAGTTACTTGCTCCATTTCAAAACAATCCTTGCTATTTTCAAAAACACACACACATTTTCAAAACATTTTCAAACAACTTACAAAACATTGAAACATTTTTCAAAAGACAAACATCTTTGTATACATTCTTACGAACGATAATCACTACAAAGATTGCCTAAACGATGGCCTCTTTTCAAAATACTTTCAAAACCACACAAAGCACCATTTCAAACAATTTCAAAAGCAAAGCAAGTGATCTAAACAAGTAACTAAGAGTCCATGGAAAACCATGGATGAAAAGGGTGCTAGCACCTTCCCTTTTCATAATCTACCCCCCAAACTTAAGAAAACATCTCAAATGTCTTTCCTGTGATTTTTTACCTTTCCTTTTGGATAAAATAAAAGTCGGTGGCGACTCTTGCTAACCGCGACATTTGTGAACACAAACGCAAAACCTCAAGTCAGTTCTCCCACCGTATCACACATTGCATCATACATTCCATACAACATAACTTTGTATTTTAGCTAACATTTTATCCTTTTCAGGATAAGATTAACAGCTACCGTTAACAATATGCAATCTTAATATAGTTCGGATACGCTCCAGATACGGACGCCATTCTGATACTCATCCAGATTCAACTTTCAGATACAATATATATACGCTCCAAACACGGATGCCATTCTGATATTCATTCAGATTCAGTTTCATGATACAACTCAGATACGCTCCAGGCATGGACATTATTCTGATACTCATTCAGATTCAATTTCATGATACAGCTCAGATACGCTCCAGACACGGACGTCATTCTGATACTCATTCAGATGCAACTTTCAGATACAGTTCGGATACGCTTCAAACACGGATGCCATTCTGATACTCATTCAGATACAGTTTAGATACAGCTCAGGTACGCTCTAGACATGGACGTCATTCTGATGCTCATTCTTTCAGCTTACAAATTACAATTCAGCAATCACTTCTGGATGGCATCTACAAGCCCATCTCCAACAAATATTCTATCGTCGCTCCAAATGGAATCTTTAAACCCGTTCCCTCGACCACGAATCATCGAGTGCAAATTTCTGGGCACTCTAGTGTCCAATCATCTTCCACCTTCAAGTCACGAATGGCAAAACTCGCCAATCTAACTCTTCAGGTTTAAGATGATTGAACAGAGGCAGCTATTGTACCCCAAAATTTTCCCTCTCATTTTTCAAGATTTTTCTCACAAGATCTCTTTGACTCAAGACTGGATTAGGGCTTGACCAGCTCAAGACATCTCATCATGCACTAATGACCCAAAATTAGGGTTTGAGATTGCACAAAGATTTTTGGACTATCAATGCTTCATATGACTTTCAAGGATAATTATGGACCCCCAAGATTGCTCATGACAATTTTCAAGCCTTGAATCACATTTTTGATCAGTCAATTGGATAATTGACCTAAAAATCAGTTGTATTGGGAAAAAAGTCAACCATGGCCAATTCACAGTCAAAATTCATAATTTTTTATCCACATCAACATTTTAGACTCATATGTATCATTTGATCAAGTTTGGACCACAATTCCTCAAGAAATTTGATCAAATCATCAAAAGGGCAAAATGGTCAAAATTAGGGTTTTGACTAAGAAATGGCAATTTCTGATTTTTGACCTAGCAAATGATCAATTGGTTTGAAGCATGATTTCAAGAGTTCAATTGTATCATCTTAACCTAAAGACATGGTTCAAAACATTGCAAATCCATTGGATTGACAGGTGAATTTTTCAGTCAACTGATCAAAAGTCAATTGTACACTGAAAAGTCAAACTTTGACTTTTTGGTCAAAATCAAGTGCCAAAGACCATAATTCATCAAAACATGTCAAAATGTGAAACTTGTTCATCAAGAAATCAAAGATCAGAGATTTTGTTTTGAAATTTGAAATTTCTTAACTTAGAAATTTTTCCAAGTATAGAAAATTTCTTATTTTTTCTCAACTTTAAGCCAAATTCTCACCTTGATACAAGATGATTCAAAAAAAGTTCCCAACATGAAAGTTGTAGATCTCCATGAAATATACAACTTTGCTTCACACAATTTCTTCTAAAGATGCTTGGATCTCAAGATATAATTTTGTGCATACATGCTCATGAACTAAAATAACTTAGTGAAATTTTGCCCTAGTTTAGGCAGGTTTTTGACCTAACTTTATGGAAACTTTTCACCTAGTTCTAAGAGGAATCTTGGAAATCAATTCAAAGATGAGTTATAGAGAATACTGCAAGCTTTCCAAAATGTCCAAGAACTCCTTGAGATCATTCTTGAGTATGGAGAATCGAAGAGATGAAGTTGGCAATTTCTCACTTTGATTTAAAGCCATTTCATGAAGAACAAAATTCAAATCCTCAAACATGCTGTACAATCTTCACTTTTCAGGCCTCAAACTCGTTTGTCACTCCACCATTAATGGATTGCACAAGGTTTCATGCCCTAAATCCAAGCATTCAATGCTTCGTACATGAACAATTCCATTTTTGGCATAAAGGTGTCATTTCCATTTTGATAAAGCGTAACTTTTGCAACTTTTCACTCCTTGAGCCTTGCACTTGTTTTCTCTGCACATAAGAAAATCCACAACAAAGAACAACTTTCCTGAAGCCTCTACCAAACCAGACCATGCCTGTACAGCACTTAGGGACTTGTCCCCTCACCTTGCTTCAAAAACAAGAAATGTAGCAAGACATGTGATCTTGTACTTCTG
This sequence comes from Vicia faba, assembly GCA_948472305.1. NCBI lineage: Eukaryota > Viridiplantae > Streptophyta > Magnoliopsida > Fabales > Fabaceae > Vicia > Vicia faba. The sequence continues at coordinate 10,834 of CATIWC010001962.1, forward strand.
AACAAGCACAAGTCCTCCAACCTTTTGCTCTATATAAAGCCATCACTTTGTAACTAAAACCACGAATACGCAAGCCTTGAAACACCCTAGAATTAGAAATTTCATACCAAGCCTCCAAACTTTCCATTTCTGACTTGTGAACTGAATCTTCCATTCCACTCGAGCGTTTTCAGGCCTTTTGCTTTCCTAAGCTTCCTTACCTTACAAGCAAACCATCCCACACCTGAAACATCACTGTAACTCCATCTTCCCCATTCTTGAAGTTCCAAAACAGAGTAACACAGGTGGACTTCTCCAAATCATTCCAGCCACCCTCAAGACAAGCTAAGCATTGCATTAGCTTCCTAGAGGTTCAAGGAAGCTAACCTGATCATCACAGCATCCTAAAGCAAGCTCATTTCCAAAACAAGATTTCCATTTTCAAGGTGAGTTTTCTGTTTTTCTAACTCTTAATACAGGCATAGTTAGATTTCCATTTGTGAATAAAAGATGTAGACATCATTACTATGAAGCTGCACATATCCATAGCTTGCATTTATTTGGCCTGAGTTTAGAGAATTTTGAGTTTGAAGTTTCTGGAAAAATTAGGTTAAGAATTAGGGCCAACAAAATTCTCTCTGATCTTGGACTTATAGTTTTAGTTATGCACATGGTTAGAATCGTGAAGTAAAATGCTATAATGTTCATGTTATCACTTTCCATTTTTGTTGAGAGATGAAAGAGTTACAGGGGGTCCGACTGGCTAGAGGTTGAAGATGAAGTTGATCTGTTGTCGCAGACGAATCAAAAACGAGTTACTTTAAAAAAATGTAGTTTAGCAACAGTGACTCAAGTATCGTATCACGAGGATTCTTGTATTGTTATTAACCAACATAAGTGATTATGGGGGATTTAATTTAGGATCAATTTTTAAAGAGCTGAGCAAATAAGTTATTAAAATAAGTGATTATAAAAATAAGTCGATCTACTGTTTTCAGGTTCCTGCTAATCATTGGTTTTTACCTTACCAATTCCCTAAGCGGCTTCGACCTCTATTCGATTTTAATACCAATTGACAAGCACAATAAATATAAAATAGATTGAATTCTCATTCTGAATTAAGCAAACGGATTAATACAGTCGTGAATTAAGCAAACACGATATAAAACGCGATTTAACGACTAAGCAACGTAAACAACGACTAAAGATTAGGAATACAATCATACGAATTTAATCAAGGCATTCCATGAAATAACAAATTAAGAAAATGCAATTTCATAAAATAGAATTGAAAGAGAAACGAAATTGAATTGATAAATTAAAAACCTCAAAGCATCGGAACGCGATTACAGTAGATCAACTATGGATGATTAGTTCTTCATTCAAGCGTAAAAGAAAAATGTATTTTTTCTCCATACAGAAAAAGGTCTCAACTCAATTACTATAGCGGCTGCTAGGTATAGAAAAGACAAGGATTCGGTTCATAACCCAACTCGGTTGAAAACATAACCCATGCCCAAAACAAATGACCCAAAACTTAAATATAAAATGCTGCAACTTCAACGAATTTTATGTCCCTGCTACAGTCCGATTCAGCTCTCGACTTCTGAATAAAAATCGTAGCTCTTTCTCTTAGTTTTCCAACGACTGGTAGAACGCCTCATTCCGAATCCCATAGCTCAAGTTATGAATTTATTCGTGCAGACTACTAATGCTGAAAATAAAGTGCGAAAATCAAATAAGAGTAGAAATAAACTAAAATAGAAAAACACTATAAAATACAAAAATAAGCTAAACAAACCATGGAAATGCATAAGTACAATCATGAAAGAATGTGCATCAAAATGCACTGATCAAATTCCCCCACACTTGAACTTTTGCACTCCGAGCAAAATAAAATCAAAAGAAACACAACAGCATCATCAGCTACTCATTCTAGGCTACAAACTCTTCTTCGGTTAAGATTGCATCAATAGGTACTAATCTTGCATACTAAGCATATCATAGAAACACTAATTTTGTCGCTTGAATATGCAAACCAATTTGAATCATATTATTATGCCAAAGCCTAACTTACTCATCCTCCTTTTTGCTCTTTTTCATTCAGGCGCAATCACATTAAGCCCGTTATCTCCACACACTCATAGCAAGGCGACCGGTTAGTGACTCTGGTCTTTTTTTTTACACGGGGTTCTGGTACTTACGTGGCATAATCCTTTGCTTACTCAGTTGTAGTTGCGGGGGATCGGACTGTAATTCGCCATACCAAGTTCAGCACCAGAAACCACTGAACCAACTAACAACGAGTGTTATTATCAACTTTTTTTGTAGGTTCTACGACCGTTGAATTAAGTGACCGGGTGAGGGTCACCAAACTTAGAAGGCACATTCCTTTTTCTTTTTTTTTTTGTTTTCAAATAAAATTTGGATCACTCACTTATTTTCATCGGCTTCCCTGTGTAGAGTGCGTGTGAGATGGTGCTGATTGCTGAAATAAACTACTCAAGATCTATTAAAAGATGAGAATCAATGCTACGTCATAATAAAAATTCAAATTAACTTCCGTATGCATGAGACTTACAATGTTAAGACGATACCGATCTTGTGAACTTTTCCCAAGTCTCCACAACTAACCTCATATTAATCTATAACCCAAAACTTTCAAAAAGATGCATATTTTTTATTTTTTTTATAACTGAAAATAAAAGAACGAACAAAAGCAAAGAAAACAAAACAAATAAATAATTCGCTCCCCCACACTTAAAACACACATTGTCCTCATTGAAAGAAACAAGCATAAAATAAGAGAGAGGAGAGAGAGGAAAGAACATACCCGAGAAGTCAATGAGGATAGATGATCGCATAAGTAGCCTTTCCCAACGAGATCTCTTCTATAGTTTCTTCTTCCATCGTGGGACTCTCATGGAGTGGCTTTGGGTAATGTGTATTGAACTTGAAATTTGTATTAGTGCCTTCACCTTTTATTCCAAGATCAAAGAAGAATCTTTGATAAGTAAAGTGTTGAATGTGCACGTGATCTTCTTTTCCACAACACCAAAGATCAAAATATTGAGGGGTTGTCTCATTATATTTGTTACATCTTCAAGTGAGATCCTATGCATACACATGGATGGACTAGTATTATAAATATCATCCAAGATCGATCCAATTCCTTTCTTATGCTTCTTCAATACCTACAAAAATTTACTTTCTTTATCAAAATAAAGTTTAGAAGAAATTATAACCGGAAGTTTTTCATTCATCTCTAAATAAGCATATTTAAGATTTTCAGGAATTAGTTTCAGCTCTCGGGAAGGTGGTTGTTCGATGGATGATTTGTTTCGGGTAGTCAGAGTATCGAGAGCTTCATCCACATGAACAACTTCATTTGCAACCTCATCTGCAGTAAGAATATCAACTTGCAAGGCGGCCTCAATTTCAGCACAAACAGAGCAAATTTTAATATCAGTATAAACATCACAAGAGTAAACATCATCAAAATCAGATAATGATGGAAAATCAACTGCAAATAAATCAGTACAAGTATCATCAACAATCTCAGAAAGCAACTCTATTGGAAAAACAGAATTCTCTTCCAAGGGTTGTTGGTTAGATCCTTGAGCTTGTTGCATGATATTCATCAAAGAGGCAAGTTGTTCAATTTGTGTTTGCAAAGTCTGGAGAGTAGAATCTATTTGTTGTTCATACTTGAGATTATTTTCAGCCATTTGTTTGACAATGTCCTCTAACGAAGGTTCAGAAGGTTCTGAGCACACAACCTGGAATTCCTTCATATGCTTATGCGGATCCTCACCTACAAAACCATTAAACTTTGACAACAAATGTATTAAATCAGATTTCAATTCAAAAGGTGCATCAGCTGTAGTATAGTCAATATGTAAACAATTATAGTTCACATCAGGGACAACCAACTGCCTCAAAGTTCTTTGTTCATCCATGTTATCAATAAACACAAAAATACCAACTATGTACGAAATAGATAAAAATAAATAGAAAGAAGGAAAACGATTAAAATAAATTCAAAAAAATACAAAAACACCAAATATAATCTAATGAAGCAAAATAGGAATTTTAAGAATTTTTATGGATTTTTTCGACACTTTGAAAATAGTAAAAAATTATTTAAAAATAGAAAACATAGGAATTTGCGATTTTGAGGGCCGAAATCTTTTAGAATTCTATTCTAATAGAGTACTTTTCGCCGATTTTTTCTAAACTTATGAAAAAAATTCGGAGCAAATCCAAACAGTAGGTTTCCAACTTATCTGGTAGACTGAAAAACTATACTGCAACCGAAATTACAAGCCTGAAAATCAACAAACACAACAAAAAAAAACAAGAAATAAAAATAAGAACAATATAGCTATGACTAAAATATTAATTAATAACAACAAGAATCTCCGGCAACGGCGCCAATTTTGATCCGTTATCACAGACGAATAAAAAATGAGTTACTTTTAAAAAATGTAGTTTAGCGACAGTGACTCGAGTATCGTATCGCGAGGATTCTTGTATTGTTATTAACCAACATAAGTGATTATGGGGGATTTAATTCAGGATTAATTTTTAAAGAGCTGAGCAAATAAGTTATTAAAATAAGTAATTATAAAAATAAGTCGATCTACTGTTTTCAGGTTCCTGCTAATCATTGGTTTTTACCTTACCAATTCCCTAAGCGGCTTCGACCTCTATTCGATTTCAATACCAATTGACAAGCGCAATAAATATAAAATAGATTGAATTCCCATTCTGAATTAAGCAAACAGATTAATACAATCGTGAATTAAGCAAACACGATATAAAACGCGATTTAACGACTAAGCAACGTAAACAACGATTAAAGATTAGGAATATAATCATACGAATTTAATCAAGACATTCTATGAAATAATAAATTAAACAAATGCAATTTCATAAAATAGAATTGAAAGAGAAACAAAATTGAATTGATAAATTAAAAACCTCAAAGCATCGAAACGCGATTACAGTAGATCAACTCTGGATGATTAGTTCTTCATTCAAGCCTAAAAGCAAAATGTATTTTTTCTCCATAATGAAAAAGGTCTCAACTCAATTACTATAGCAGCTGATAGGTGTAGCAAAGATGAGGATTCGGTTCATAACCCAACTGGGTTGAAAACATAACTCATGCCCAAAACAAATGACCCAAAACAAATATAAAATGCTGCAACTTTAACGAATTTTAGGTTCCTGCTACAGTCTGATTCAGCTCTCGACTTTTGAATAAAAATCGTAGCTCTTTCTCTTAGCTTTCCAACGACTGGTAGAACACCTCATTCCGACTCCCATAGCTCAAGTTATGAATTTATTCGTGCAGACTGCTAATGCTGAAAATAAAGTGCGAAAATCAAATAAGAGTAGAAATAAACTAAAATAGAAAAATACTATAAAATACAAAAATAAGCTAAACAAACCATGAAAATGCATAAGTAAAATCACGAAAGAATGTGCATCAAAATGCACTGATCAGAAGTACAGGGCAAGGAAGCATTTCATGTTATGTATTTTTATTTTCATTTGAACTAACAGATGTACAGTCACCACAGTGGTAAGGCGGCGCGTAGAAATGTCCTAGGTCACGGGTATTGGCCTTGGCGCTGCCTTTTTCAATTTTTCCACATTTTCTCACTTTTTTTTATTGTTTGCAGCGTGGGCTCAGGGGCATTGGGCCCTATGTTTTTGCTAACCTCTCACCTTCTATTTACTTGCAGCACCCCTGGCCCAAATGTTTTATTTAATATTTTTATTTTTATTATTTTATCAAATATTATTTTTCTTAATAAGAAAAAATCATGAAAAATATAAAAATGATAAATATTATTATTTTATTTTATTTTATTTTATTTTCTCATAAAAAATATTTTTATTTAATTGTATATTAACTATTTTTCTTAATAAACTTGAAAATTAAAATAAAATTAGGTTAAATATTTATTTCTTTTTTTTCTCACACTTGTTAATATTTATTTTAACATATGAAAGAACCAAAATACTTCATAAATACTATTTATTATTTTCAAAACAAAATACAAAAAATACTTACAGAATTTTATTTTCTTTTAAAATTAGAATTAGGGTTAATCAAAAAAAAAATTTCTAAAAAAATAATTTCCTTTCTTAATTAACTTAAGTTCAATTTTGATTTATTTATTAGGCTTAGATTAAAACTTTTTCACATAAAAAAAACAAAACAAAATCTTTTTCTTGCATTTATATATCCTTGCATATTTAAATTGTTTTGTATATTAATTATTCCAATACTTATATAAATTCGATTTGGTTGTAATAGATTAATTAGGTTTATATTATTGCAATCCCCATTCATAATTTGTATACCCACAAAATGTTGTAATAGCATAGTAATCTTTAAATTATGCAATTTATCGCTTTTACATAACATGTTAGTAATTAGGGTTTGTATGGCAAGATAAAAACAATCAAATAGAAAATCCTAATCCAAGACAAAATCAAGCATGAAAATAACACACTTTCATATAAGCCCCCCCTAGGGTTACTCCACTTGGTTGCCTTACACAAAAATGACCATATTACACATGTGAAGTATCTTAGCAAAACAAACAAATATAAGACCATAGTCCCTCAATGACGCTATTCAAGTTTCCTTACAAAAATGATCTTAGCCCCTCAAGAAATGCTAAGATACTTTACAACATTGCTAATCATGGTTGTACGATAACCCACGCCCGTCCCGTTTACATCCAAAGATAGGGTTGCTTACCAAATCAATGGTAAGAATACAATGTCAAAGGAAAAGAAAATGAACAAGAAAGACATTTGAGTAGGTAGATTACTTTTAGTTACTTGCTCTGTTTCAAATAAATATCCTTGCTATTTTCCAAACAAACACACACATTTCCAAACATCTTACAAATATTGAAAACATTTTCAAAAAGACAAACATATTTGTATTCATTCTTACGAACGAGAATCATTACAAAGATTGCCTAAATAATGGCCTCTTTACAAAACACTTTCAAAAACCACATAAAGCACAATTTAAAACAAAAGCAAGTGATTTAGCAAAGTAACTAAGAGCCCATGGAGAACCATGGATGAAAAGCGTGCTAATACCTTCCCTTTTCATAATCTACCCCCAAACTCAATAAATAATCTCAAAGGTCTTTCCTGTGCTTTTTTACCTTTCTTTTTGGATAAAAGAAAAGTCGGTGGCGACTCTTGATAACCGCAATATTTGCGATAAAACGCAAAACCTTCAATTCAGATCTCCCACCGTATCACACCTGCTTTGATACCAATTGAAATTCTGGTATATCAGACTTCAGATGTCCTATGATATGTTGAGACATTTGATCTGAACAAAAACACATAGGCAAGGTATAACAAACAAAAACAATATTGAAAAGTAAAACAACACAAGAATTATTAACCCAGTTCGGTGACAACAACACCTACTCTGAGGGCTACCAAGCCAAGAAGGAAATCCATTATAATAGTATCAATTTGTAGACCACATAACAAACTCATCAGTTTACAATTTATGCACTTAATCACTACCCTATACAACTACTACGTAGGTCCTCCCTAGATATGTGAAATCCCATCTCACCTCTAATCACTGCAGCGATGTCTAACTGTATCAGTCCTAATTATTGTATCAATGACCTTTCACCTAAATCATGATCACACTTCAAATACAAAAAAAAACACCTTAATCAAGACACTCTATGATTAAGAACAATATACTTGATCTTGCTTAAAAGCTATGATCAAGAACAATACTTAGAGTTGCTTACAAGCTTCCTCCAAGAACAATACTCACTCTTACTTCACAGCTTCGAGGAGAACAATAATAAAGACTTATAACTTTATAACACAGTCCAACTCACAACCCGAGTGGATCACACATACCAACTCTCCTAGAGAGTGGCTTACAAACTCAACCCTAATAATATTACATTTTTGGCTGGTACCTTTCCTAGGTTACAAACACTTATATTTATAACTTGTTTCCCAACTGGATTTGGGCCTCAAAAATGCATCAAGGAGACTGCACAAAGTCTATAAAAACTTCTCCAAGAAAATAGGTGTTCAATCAAAACTTTCCTAAAATATCTCCATATTTAGAAACTTTGAATATCTTGAATACCAACATAAAATATCTAATTTTTCGATCTTGGATGCCACATAGGATTATTAAATATTCCCATAATATTCAGTAATTAAATCACAACAACTGAATCTAAAATGTCAGTTGTAACAGAGCTGATGTCTATACTTCTGATCAGGATATCCCTTTCGACATGTTCAAACAGCAAGTTGAAACATCTTCTAAACTGAAAAACTGTAACAGACCAGATGTCCTTCTCTTCTGGTTAAGACATCATATTTGACATGTTGAAACTGCAAGTTGAAACATTTTCCAAACTACAAAACTGTAACATACCAGATGTCCTATACTTCTGGTTAGGACATCACATTCGACATGTTGAATCTGCAAGTTGAAACATCTTGTTCAAAATTTCACTACCAAGTTAGTTTTACCAAAATAAATGTCAACTATAATTTTATAAAAATAACAAGCCTGGTCCATGTTATGAGTAGGACAAGTCACTAGGATTCTTTTAAGTCTTTTGTAAGCATCCCCTAATGACTCTCCCTCTTTCGGCTTAAAGTTGAGGATTTCATAACTTTTTCGCATGAACACTGACGTTGGGAAATACTCGTTCAAGAAAGCAGTCTCCATCTCTTCCCAACAAGTAATACTACCATCCGAAAGGGAATAAAACCACTCTTATGCTTCATTAGATAAATTGAACAAAACCATTCTCAACTTCTTTGCTTCATCAGTGTGCCCATCAATCTTCAGAGTGGTGCTCATGGTCAGAAACATTTGCAAGTGCTTATTAGCTTATTCATTTACACTTCCGGAGAAGGATCTCCTCTTAAGTTGAGTGATTGTGCTCGGATGCAGTTGAAAATTAGACACATTCAACGGTTGGTTTACAATTGTCAACCTACCGCCTGATGCATTTGTCCTACCATGGTCACCAAGGATTCTCTCTGGGGGATCTCCAGCCGTTGGTATTTCTTATTCTGACTCTGACTCTGTATGATCTGATACTTCTTTGTCGGACGCCAGTTTGTTTAATCGTGCTTGTCTACACCTTGCATGAAAAGTTCTTTCAATTTCTGCGTTAAAAGGAAATTCAGCTGAGGATCTCCTCGCATAAAAAGATTAGAGAAAAAATAGTTACTACAAAAATAAATTAAAATAACAGAAGTTCAATTTTAATTGCAGAGCAATAAAATTTCAATTGAACTTAAATTAAAATTCTATATTTTGGCAATCTTCAACAACAACGTCAAAACTTGATCAAAAAAATAGCAAGTTTACTATTTTTGTCTATGCACTAATAAAGAGGAAACTATCGTTTGGGTTTGTTTTATCAATTATAAATACTACCACAGAAAAGTAAAGGAAAAATAAGATTGGATTTGATAAATAGGAGTAGCATGCTAGGGATGGTGTATGATTTGTTCATGTAATAACATTGAATCCTTATTTTAACAACATTTGAGAATAATGAATTATCATATCTTTAGTTTATTTTCTCCTAAATCCTTAGTGGGAAAACCTTTGATCGTCCATCCTAAATTCTATGTCACTGGAAATTTATGATGAAATTAAGTCTTTTCACTATCAATAATTAACCGGTAACTATAGGATATTCCTAGTCCTATATGATATCTATTATAGTTTAATCATACAAAAGCATTAACAAAGGCGGTTTAGCCTAAATGTTATTCGTCAATCAATCCCTATTGGTCCGACATATAAGGCACTAGAAATATTGTACGGTTAAATTGAATATAAAAAAAAATATGTTACTGAAATTGGGGAATCAAAGTCATTATAATCTCAAATCAGGGACACCCCCTAGCATTGGGGGGTTTAGCTACTCATAGAGTATGAAGAATACATAAAATAAAATTTAGACATTACAAGTATTTGGTGAATTTGAATCTTCAATCCTTGTCATTCATGAAGATTTAGCCTCCATCGAAATCCTTGAATTCTCTAATCTTTTCTTAGGTCTTCTTTCTCCGGTTTTCAAAAAGTATCTTTCTTTCTCGTGAAAATTCTTCTAAATAGTCAAAATCCATTGGTCTCGGTTGGAAATTCCAGAAATACCCTTACAGGTCAGCACTTGGCGAAAAGACAAAAAATATCAAAAACCTCGTTCCCATGCGCTACGACCCGTGTCAGCCAACACGGGTGGCCGTAGCGCCCTCCTAACTTTCTTCACTTTGAAAATAATGCCCCAGGACTTGCATTACAGGTCGTGTCAGTCAACACGGGCGCCCATAGTGCACCACGGTCTCTTGCCTTGTTTTTCTTTTGATGACACACCCTGCCCGCTACGGCCCGTGTCAGACAACACGGTCGGCAGTAGTAGGATTCCTGATACTTTCTTTTTTTTTTCTTTTTTGTTACTTTGAAACTCCATACTTTCACATTTTCGCACAAAGTCTTCTTGAGTCTTTGACTTGACCTGAAAGCACTTAACTCAACACTACCAAAGCGTAAAGTACAGAAAGCTTGAAATAAAACTTAAAACAATAAAACACAGAAATAGCTTACGGAAAATGAAATTGACTCAAACGGTAACAAAATACGAAACAATGTGTTGTAGATTACCTAGATTATTGTTGAATGAGTGATAGAAACATAGTAAAAATGGTGACCGGTCATACTTTCTTACCCTCAACGTCAGAGTTAATCTTCCTCTTATCATTTTTAACTTCTTAAAGGAAGTAATAAGCATCTCTCGGGAGGAAATGACTTTCTTCATACCATATGGAAGAGTTATTTTTAAACTTTTGCCACTTAGAGATTGTTAATAGGGATAATGTTGAAGTTGAGTGGAGTCAGAAGTTTGAATAGATGGAATAGTTATCTGTTGTCCTGCATTTTTGTAATCCTATCAATGAAATATTTTCTTTCCTATCATTGTCTATTCTTTCTTTATTGTTAACAAAGATTTTGAAAATTACTAATTAACAAAGAAAAAATAGAAGAAAAAAATTAACTAATAAAAAAAGGGGAGTTGGAAAGACGCCAAGTGAGAAATCGTTGAAAATTTTTTAAATACAGTAACAGAGATTCAAAGTGAGATCCCTTATAGTTATATTCTCTCGATTTTCCAAAAAACAGAAGAAATAGGTTTATTATTATTTTTATGGATAAAACATAACGATCACTTATAATTGTATTACCTCGATTTTCGAGAAAATTAAGAAAAACAATTGTTTATTTAAAAAAAAATCAAACATATTGAGGATCTATCCTCTTCACGTTTAGCATGTTCGAGGTGAAAATTTCGTTAAAAAAAATTATTTGCAATAGTAAAAGGTGGAGAAACAACGACAACATATACTTATTTTGAGGTGATCTTAAATCTTCCCACTGGTGTGGTTTAGATATAATCCATTTAGGTTGTGCTTCCATCATGGCTAGCACTGCTGACTCTTTTTCTTCATCACTTTCAAAAATTGATAGACTTAAAACACGTTCCAACAGTAACTGAGGTGTTTTCATCGGGATACTTTGAGCAATCACTTGATCTATAACCTCCACAATATGACTAGTACCAACATCATCTTTATATTTCATCCTGTTACGAACATCAATTTTCAATTCTTCATCAAAGACTTTGAGGGTCATTGTTCCTTCCTCTTTGTCTATCATACACCTTCCAGTTTCTAATAATGGTCTTCCTAAAATGAGAGGGATCTCTTCATCTTCAGGCATTTCAATAACAGCAAAATCCACGAGGAAAATAAATTTGTCTATCTTTGCCAGAACATCTTCAACCACTCCATATGGTATTTTAATTGAGTGATCTGCAAACTGGAGTGTCATTCTTATGTCTTGAACTATACCAATACCCAATTTTTTTGTAAATGGACAAAGGCATCAAACTAACACTCGCTCCCAAGTCAATCAAATCCTTCTTGAATTTCCTATCCTCTATAGTGCAAGGAATAGTAATCGAACCTATGTCTTTCTTCTTCACTGGAATTTTCATACCTTGCAGAATAACACTACATATCTTGGTAAGAATAATCAACTCAATATTTATGGCGCATTTCTTTGATATGATGTCTTTCATGAACTTGGCATAAATAGGAATTCGCTCAAGTGCCTCAAAAATGGAATATTTATTTCAAGCTTCTTAAACATCTCCAAAAAAATTTCAAAATTCTTCTCATGTTGATCTTTTTTCTTTTGACTTGGGGGATAAGGAAGTTTTACAATAGGCTTTGGTTCTTTCCGTTTATCCTTCCCAACTACGCGTGAAATGATAACATCCTCTTTCTCTTTTAGGTGCTCCTTTATTTCCAACTCTACTTCCAACAATCCATCTCATTCCACTAGTTTTTCTTCAAATCTTCCAATATATTTACCACTTCTAGTTACCATAACACTCACATTATTATGCTCTCGAGGATTTATCACAGTTCCACTGGGAAGAGTACCTGGTGCTTGAGCATTTGACAGTTGTTGTGCTATTTGACCCATCTGAATTTCAAGATTTTTTATGAAAGCGGTGGTATTTTTCTGATTGTTTTTAGTTTCTTCTTGGAACTGAATGTTGTGAGCTACCATTTTTTCAATGGCTAACTCTCAATCTGCTTTCCTAGGAGCTTATTGTTGCTACTACTATTGATATTGGTTCTGATATTGACCTTGACCATGTTGTTGAGCATTCCTTTTTTTATCCCTCTAGACGAAGTTTGGATGATTCTTCCACCCTGGATTATAAGTATTTGAATAGGGATTATTCTTCTTCAAGAACTTTATATCTTTAATTTGTTATGGAGTTGCAAGACATTGTACAGTAATGTGTGGTCCACTACAAATTCCACAAACTGCATTTTGTGCCTGTTGAATCTGAGATATCTGTTGAGTGCCTATGTTTTTTGCCTTCAACTTTTTCTCCACTTCTACAACAATTGTCTCTTTAATTTTTATTTGTTTGTTAGCTTCCAACTTCAAATCAATCACTCCCTCTGGTTTACTTATAGCCCTATCATACAGCTCAAAGTGCTCGTTTGCAGCAATCACTTTTATTATTTTCTTAATACTATTATCTGCAAGTTGAAACATCTTGTTCAACATGTTGCTGCCATGTTAGTTTTACCAAAATACATGCCAATCATAATTTCAGAGAAATAACAATCTCCCCCTTTGACATATTTTGGATAAAACAACTCAATAACTCTTGCACAAGAAAACACCATAATCATGTTTGAAAATTAATCAAACACACACATCAGAGGCACAACAACAAAACAAACATAACATCAAAGTTATAAGCAACAACACAATCAGAGAAATAGTTAGTAGTTATTCAGTCTACTAAACACAACTGCAACAAATAGAGAAATTAAATTCTCAATATCGCGCTGTCAAGACATCATGTCTGACATCTCTTCAGAACCCTTCAGTCCAGAACAAGAGAGACTCCCCTTCAAAAACCGCTAAGTAACACTTCAGAGAATCAAAAAATTTCCCCCTCAATAGCAGCCAACAATATCAGTGGTCAGTGGTTAGTGCACATACACACACTTCTCCCCTTTTTTAGCCATAATATGACAAAGGTAAACACCTAACCAAAAACAAAAACCACAGTAGCACATACAATTTAGTAGCACATAGTGCTAAACAAATCCTGAGTATTTAACTCTTACACTACCAAAAACCACACTCAAACAGGAGCAACATCACCATCAACTTGATATCCGTTGAGATAACTTGTCTTAGAACAAAAAATGCACCATGGCCAATTCTAGTTATTGTACCAACATCACTTTTATGAAATCTTCACTATGTCCATCATTACATCCAATGGGGATGTTTACTACAAACTCCTTTCAGCTAGAATTAGTAACACATACTAAGATATTAAGACATCAAATGTGTGATATCTCTCATTTTTCAACCAAAACATCCATTGAGTCCCTCCAAACACTACCGAGAAAAATAAATTCTCCCAGACACAAGCAACACTACCCTTCAGAATCTCCCTAAGAAACATGTGAGCACATGTTTCAACCAACTAGCTTCACCTAGCTAGAACCATACATGTCCTGGTAACAACACATTATAATGACATATAGCAAACTAATGTCACAACATGTTGTCTGACATTATTACCTCACAAGAGGTTTAACTTCTCCACAAGCTTGATCATCACGCAAGCTTCAAAACTATATGCACCAATGCAGCAGTACACCATAGACAAGGACTTCCTCTGTCATGGATAAACAATGCTACTTCTTAACATAACCACTTCAGAACTAGATGAAAACACATGAAGATTCTCACATGCTCATAATGAAGGACAACAACTTCACATATCTTCTGAACATATTCACACCCTTGTGTAAACACACCAGATCTTTTAGATCTTTGAGAGCACATCCAAGCCCTCAGATTTCTCCATCTTAACAAGGACATGATTGAAAAATGTCCTCTAAGATCCACACAGTATCATGAACTTCAGGTTGTCATGCATACTTGGTTTGACATCACTCACATGTCAAAATACATAGTTTCCTTGCTTCACAAGAAACTAGTACTCCATAAATTCTCAGTTTTCTTAAAAGCTTTACTCAGATCCAGACAGACCCAATCTCTTGTAGAGTAAACTACAGTAGAAGAAAACACCTCCTCCAAACATCCTGATCAGATCACAATATCTGACAACATTCTACTTCCCTTACATCCACTAGTAACTACTTATACTAGTGGGGTCTTCAAAACAGTAGTGATGTGTTTATCAAGCATACTACTGCAGACAAGATCAGAATCTGCACATTCTAATCTCCACATTCAGAATTTCCACTTATGACAACAATGGTTAAGCATCCAAATCCATATGCCCAAACCCAAGCATCTTCCAAACATAACCCAACATGATGTTACAACATCATTTAGGACATCAGCTTCATAACATAGAACCAAAACACCATGGTTCTTAAAACACCATTCAAATGACTCATTATGCAGAGAAGTCCTTCAAAAATCTCTCAACAAACACAAGAAGATCTCAAAAGATCACAATTTATGCATCACATTCAGGTTATTACAAACACCTGTATGTCATGGAGAGAAATAAACTCTCAAACAATTTCTGAACCAACAGTTCAGAAAGCAGATCCGCAGCCATACATAAGATAAATACCCAACTCCCAACAAGGTCTTTACCATCAGTCACATGCACATCTTCACCATATCAGACTAATACCCAGCTCCCTGCAAGGTATTTGTCATCACAGGGAAATTTCCTCACATACAAACATAAGATGATGCTCCTCTTCCTAGCACAAGAGGATTCTATGCAACATTCCAGACTTGATCAGTGAATGAACTTCACACTCCATCATGGTCAGACTTCCCATTTTGGAATCAATTGGTGATCATCAATTCTCACCCCACGATCTTCACAACAACTTCCTTCTATGAAGCTGCAATTACCTAAGATGATGTTCCAACATATTATTCGGACATCACTCTCAGTCATATGGATTTAACCCTTAATTATGGTTCTGGAGACAACACCATAGTAATACATACATAACTCTTGAAGGAACCACAAGAGAATCAACCATCAGTAGTTAATCACCCTTCAAGACCAGATCACAAATACATGCAGTAAACTGCATATAACACACCTCAAGGAACTTCTCCTTATAAGCACAAAGTCCAGACCGCTTGTCTGACTTTGAGGTGATAGACGCCATCTTTCAACACCTAAAGAGTAGATTATCTCTAACAGGTATCTAGAGTATACTTCATCAAACAAGGCACCAACTTACCACAACCAGTCCGCTTCTTCCAATCCTTCATGCCTTAAAAATTAGAAGAGCTCATCACGAATAGTTTGGATGGCACACCAAACATGCAGACATCAATCAACCACTCAAGTTGATACACCTCTACTGCACACAACACCTTGGATGATTTCTTCATTAAAAAAGAACAAGAGTTCCATGTTCTCATAGACTTGATAGATGATATCAAGTTTGAGTAAACAATCTTCATCTTGTTCATGAGAAATACTAGCCAGACATATTGAGAAAAATAAATTCTCAATACAAAGATGTCAAGACATTATGTATGACATTTCTTCAAGGGCACTCCAGCACCAGATTAGGACTCCCCCTTTATAACAGCACAACCTTGACACTGATCTTGACATCCATAAATAAAGACTCTGGTTGAGATGCCTTAACACGCTTCCACGGGAAAACAAAGCACAACCTCCACACTCCAACTCACTTGGATCAGAAGTAAACTAATCCATTTAGTGAAAATATGTTGGCCATCTCTTAACCAACTCAAATAAAACTCCAGGTTCCTCATCTTCCAGACTAGGATTAGGTTCTAAACACATGTGATCAATACACATTTATTTAGCACCCAAAGCATCTGAGATGCAACAGGAATCTGCACACCTGCTTATATGATGTTCTAACATCTAGTAGAACATCAGTTCCCTTCTCACAGAATACAAAAACAATCCTTGGCTACCTTCAAGGTCTTCAATGTAAGTACATCTTCCAATAACATGCAGATGTATCTTGACCAACTTCTCTTCATATTCTCATCAAACTTATTGACAAGTGCCTTTTTGAGTGGACTTGAGTTAACCCTCAAGTATCTTTGGCAAATTTTAATAAGCTGAGTAGAAGAATCTGCCACATATCACAACATCATAGGATAACCCTGCTGAGGAGACCAAACCCTAATGCCCTTCCAAGAAAATACCTTACTAACGTCTCACAACCAGAGACACCAGGAACAACCAGGGTTACATCAGATACCATGCAGCGGAACATAAAATATACAAGCTCCTCATCATTCTTCAGGCACAACATAAAAACCCTTGCACACAACCACCATAATCTAGGTGCAAACAAAACAACCTAGATTTGAAAATAAATCAAACCCAACACAGCAGCTCACCACCAAAGCTACAGGCTTGATAACAACAGACAGGTCCAATACATATCCTGTCACAAATAGCCCATCATCCACTTCAAGGGACCATTCAAACGACAATATGAATTATCCAAGTTCAAATAGCTTTTCAGTAACAACCTCCTTCCTTTCCCGTGACCAAAAAGTATCATCTCAGGATCTCACCCATAAATAGAACAGGATGCCTGCTCTGATATCAATTGAATTCTAGTATATCAGACTTCATATGTCCTATGACATGTTGAGACATTTGATCTGGACAAAAACACATAGGCAAGGTATAATAAACAAAAACAATATTGAAAAGTAAAACAACACAAGAATTGTTAACCTGGTTCGGTGACAACAACACCTACTCTGAGGGCTACCAAGCCAGGAAGGAAATCCACTATAATAGTATCAATTTATAGACCACACAACAAACCCACCGGTTTACAATTTATGCACTTAATCACTACCCTATGCAACTTCTACCTAGGTCCTCCCTAGATATGATAAATCCCATCTCACCTCCAATCATTGCAGTGATGTCTAACAGTCTCAGTTTCAGTCTCAGTTAATGTATCGACGACTTTTCACCTAAATCAAGATCACACTTCAAATACAAAAAAAAACACCTTAATCAAGACACTCCATGATTAAGAATAACATACTTGATCTTGCTTAAAAGTTATGATCAAGAACAATACTTAGAGTTGCTTATAAGCATCCTCCAAGAACAATACTCACTCTTACTTCACAGTTTCGAGGAGAACAATAATAAAGATTTACAACTCTATAACACAGTCCAACTCACAACCCGAGTGGATCACACATACCAACTCTCCTAGAGAGTGGCTTACAAACTCAACCCTAATAATATTACATTTTTGGCTGGTACCTTTCCTAGGTTACAAACACTTAAATTTATAACTTGTTTCCCAACTGGACTTGGGCCTCAAAAACGCATCAAGGAGACTGCACAAAGTCTGCAAAAACTTCTCCAAGAAAGTAGGTGTTCAATCAAAACTTTCCTAAAATATCTCTATATTTAGAAACTTTGAATATCTTGAATACCAACATAAAATCTCTAATTTGTCGAACTCGGATGCCACATAGGATTATTAAATATTCACAGAATATTCAGTAATTAAATCACAACAACTGAATCCAAACTGTCAGTTGTAACAGACCTGATGTCTATACTTCTGATCAGGACATCCCTTTCGACATGTTCAAACAGCAAGTTGAAACATCTTCCAAACTGCAAAACTGTAACATGCCAGATGTCCTGCTCTTCTGGTTAGGACATCACATTTGACATGTTAGAACTGCAAGTTGAAACATTTTCCAAACTGCAAAACTGTAACAGACTAAATGTCCTATACTTCTAGTCAGGATATCACATTTGACATGTTGAATCTGCAAGTTGAAACATCTTGTTCAACATGTTGATACCAAGTTAGTTTTACCAAAATAACTTTGTATGGTTAAATTGATATCAAAAACAAATATGTTACTGAAATTGGGGAATCAAAGTCATTATAATCTCAAATCAGGGACACCCCCTAGTATTGGGGGGTCTAGCTACTCATAGAGTATGAAGAATACATAAAATAAAATTTAGACATTACAAGTATTTGGTGAATTTGAATCTTCGATCCTTGTCGTTCATGAAGGTTTTTCCTCCATCGAAATCCTTGAGTTCTCTAATCTTCTCTTAGGTCTTCTTTCTCCGGTTGTCAAAAAGTATCTTTCTTTCTCGTAAAAATTCTTCTAAATAGTCAAAATCCATTGGTCTCGGTTGGAAATGCCTGAAACGCCCTTACGGGTCAGCACTTGGGCGAAAAGACAAAAAATATCAAAAACCTCGTTCCCGTGCGCTACGACCCGTGTCAGCCAACACGGGTGGCCGTAGCGCCCTCCTAACTTTCTTCACTTTGAAAGTAATGCCCCAAGACTTGCACTACAAATCGTGTCAGCCAACACGGGCGCCCGTAGTGCGCCACAGTCTCTTGCCTTGTTTTTCTTTTGATGACACGCCCTGTCTGCTACGGCCCGTGTCAGGCAACACGGCGACAGTAGTAGGGTTCCTGATACTTTATTTTTTTTCTTTTCTTTCTTGTTTCTTCGAAACTCCAGACTTTCACATTTTTGCACCGAGTCTTCTTGAGTCCTTGACTTGACCTGAAAGCACTTAACTCAACACTACCAAAGCGTAAAATACATAAAGTTTAAAATAAAACTTAAAATAATAAAACATAGAAATAGCTTACGGAAAATGAAATTGACTCAAACGGTAATAAAATACGAAACAACGTGTTGTAGATTACCTAGATTATTGTTGAATGAGTGATAGAAACATAGTAAAAATGGTGACCGGTCATACTTTCTTACCCTCAACGTCAGAGTTAATCCTCCTCTTATCATTTTTAACTTCTTAAAGGAAACAATAAGCATCTCTCAAGAGGAAATGACTTTCTTCATACCATATGGAAGAGTTATTTCTAAACTTTTGTCACTTAGAGATTGTTAATAGGGATAATGTTGAAGTTGAGTGGAGTCAGAAGTTTGAATAGATGGAATAGTTATTTGTTGTCCTGCATTTTTGTAATCCTATCAATGAAATATTTTCTTTCCTATCATTGTCTATTCTTTCTTTATTGTTAACAAAGATTTTGAAAATTACTAATTAACAAAGAAAAAATGGAAGAAAAAAATTAACTAATAAAAAAAGGGGAGTTGGAAAGACGCCAAGTGAGAAATCGTTGAAAATTTTTTAAATACAGTAACAGAGATTCGAAGCGAGATCCCTTATAGTTATATTCTCTTGATTTTCCAAAAAACAGAAGAAATAGATTTATTATTATTTTTATGGATAAAACATAACGATCACTTATAATTATATTACCTCGATTTTCGAGAAAACTAAGAAAAACAATTGTTTATTTTAAAAAAAAAATAATCAAACATATTGAGGATCTATCCTTTTCACTTTTAGCATGTTCGAGGTAAAAATTTAGTTAAAAAAATTATTTGCAATAGTAAAAGGTGGAGAAACAACGACAACATATACTTATTTTATGGATGGAGGCGAAAATTCTATATTTACTGAAACCATGCTATTGAACAAAGTCATCGAAACAACTTTAAATAGTTGTTTTATGACAGTGAAATTCAAAGTAAACAACAAAAATTTAATAAAAATGATAAACAATGGTGACAATCCTAGAAGCACTTAAGGTGTGCTACAATACAAAATACAAATAAAGATGAAAAGCCTTAGAAATGGTAAGGTGTCTTTTGCCAGAAGAGAAGCAAACTTTATAACCCACATTCTAGCAAAAAAAATACAAAACACACCAAAATTCTTCTACTTTTGGTTTAGAAAAAAAGGTAGAAGAATTTCAAAGAAATTCCAAAAAAAAATCTTGGTTTTGGATTCTAAAATCTTTCATCTGCCGAATAAGAATATTTTGAAACAAAATTGTACATAAAAAGAAACTAAAAACAAGATGACAATGTTTATGTCTTTAATGTGAATTTCCAAAAGCAAGTGTTTTTAACTATTCCTTTTTTGACAATATTTTCAAACACTACTCTGTTTTTGACAGTTTTTTTAACACTTCCCTAAATAACTTATCTTAAATTTGTAATGAAATCATGTTTATAAAACCTATAAAATCTTATTTTGAACAACTTAGTTAATATCAAACAATGTATGATAATGTTTTAAAAAGACTTTCCTCACATAACAATATATCAACATAAAAATAGAATAGAATATAACTTTAAAAAGGGTTATTTGATCCTTGTGGACCCCACAATTGTCCATAAATATTGAATCCTCCCCATGTCCTAGTTGTATGTTTTCTTGAACCAAGTCTTTCCATACCTCATAGTGTCGACATGGTTTGCCAAGAAGAGATATTGATTGAAAAAGTGTGTGACTTGTATGAACAAATCTCAAGTCTTGAAACACTCAAACCTTGCAAAAATGTCGACATGCTTTTCACTCAGCTTGTCCTCACATGCATGCCACCTAGTCCTATAGATGTCACAAAGCTCCCAAAAACTATTCAAGAAAAAAGATCCCATCTTATAAGGCTATGTGGTGAAGCTGAAGGGTATTTGGAGAGACACTACTCAGCTATTTTAGGTTCATACCAAAACCCTCTTGATCATCTTCATATTTTTCCTTATTATTCTAACTACATCAAACTTG
The DNA here is from genome assembly GCA_948472305.1 of Vicia faba. Classification (NCBI taxonomy): domain Eukaryota; kingdom Viridiplantae; phylum Streptophyta; class Magnoliopsida; order Fabales; family Fabaceae; genus Vicia; species Vicia faba. The sequence goes on from CATIWC010001962.1 coordinate 32,091, forward strand.
GTCACCTTGAGTTTTCTATCCTTAGCCAACACTGTTCTCATGTCCCTTCCAAAATTGCTTTTATTGGTTCTGGACCTCTTCCTCTTACTTCAATAGTATTGGCATCAAATCACTTACCTTCAACTACTTTTCATAACTATGACATCGACCCTCTCGCCAATTCCAGCGCTGAACATCTGGTGTCATATGATCCTGACTTATCAAATCGTATGGTTTTTCACACCAATGACATATTGGATGTGACTGACGATTTGAAAGAATTTGAAATTGTTTACCTAGCTGCCCTTGTTGGTATGAACAAGGAAGAGAAGAATCGAATTATTGATCATCTGGAGAAGCACATGGCTCCAGGAGCACTTCTTATGTTAAGAAGTGCTCACGGAGCTCGTGCTTTTCTCTATCCAGTAGTTGAGCCTTCTGACCTTCAGGGGTTCGAGGTTCTCTCTATCTTTCACCCTATGGATGAAGTTATCAACTCGGTTGTCATATCACGTAAGTATCATATGCCTATGCACTCACTTGATCAAGGTCTTGGTTCTATGATCCTACCAAACAAGTGTTCTGAGATTCAAGTTTTCAATCCTCTTAGGAGCCTTAACCATGGGAATATGATTGAGGAATTAACCATTGAGGATCAACTCATGTGAATCTCACTCCCTTGCTGATTTACTTTATATATCTACTACTTATTTACTTACTTAGCATATCTCTAGCACATGCTAGGATGAAGATTGTGTCATGTCATTACAATTTAGTTATACTATATATTTCTATTCATGTGATCTCCAAGTGCTTTGTATTTCATGGAGCACAACATATGTGATTTTCATATTGTTCTTAAATTTTCAATAAATACAAAGAGATTATTGTGTTTTATATCAAGTACTTTGTTCCCCCATTGTTTTTAACTTTAATAACTAATTTCAGTTTCAATCAATCAAAAAACTGATATTCCTCCATTGGCGTCTAGTCAATTTGCCTTTCTAGAAGACGTCAACATTGTTATTGTTATTTACCGTTTTTATGTGTGATCTAATTAATATCGCAATATTTATATCGATATTGATATTTTTATTTGTCGTTTTTATGTGTGAACCTAATAAGTACCGGAATATTTATATAGACGAAATCGCAAAAGTGCGCGAGCATTATTTAACAATATTGGCTATCAAATAAAAACATCTTTGTTTGCTTTGAAAGGATGCCTACTTATCTTTCTTTTTCACGATACGTAATTGATGCATGATTATAAAATTTATGTGGATGGCATATTTAGATACCTTAGACCTTAGAATAGAACCAATTGAGGAAGCATTAAGGATGTCTTAAAATTGTTTTCAACTGTCTGTTCATGAAATTGCTAGGTTTATGTCTTCCACAATTAAGATGCCAACAATATTGCTATATTGAGGAAATTAAAGTTGATGAAGAATCTTAAAAAAATATCCAACTTGTTGGAGAGACTTATTCTTGTTGGGTTATAATTATAAATTATAAATCATGTACGGTATATAATATGTCTTTTTGAGTTTATTGAGGACAGTGATGAAAGATATTTCTAGCAACTGGTTCCTTTCATCTTGATAAGAATTTCCCTATATATATAGCTATTATAATTTTGTGCCCATACTCCAAAAGAGGAATATATCTTCATATTTTCTCATTCTTTGAATATTTTCTAAAAAAAAATATACTTCAACTATTATAGTAACTCTCTTCAAACAAAAACTTAAAAACGAAAATGAATCTTCTCATTATTTTTCTCTAATGTTTGTTTAGAAGTTTACATCTCTACTTTAACTTTTTTTTTGTTTGTAATTTTGTTAGATATTACAAGAAGGAAAGAGTTATTGTGTGATAAAATTATATATATATATATATATATATATATATATATATATATATATATATATATATATATATATATATATATATATATATATATATATATATATATATATATATATATATATATATATATATTAGAAAGATAATTTAGTTAATTTCTATAATTCTCAATATTTATCCTTTAATAGGACCTTTTGCCATTTTCAATATTTAGTATAAATATGCTATCATAGGATATCAATATTGTATCCTACTTTATCTTCTGTATTTTGATATACAACAGTAGTTTTGTTATCATTCTTTGTTCATTCTTCTTCTCCCACTTCATTACCTTGCACCAACAAATTGGTATCTAGAGCACTTGGTTCTGTTTTTTTCGGGGAAACACGAGTGATTGTGAGCTGTGTGTTTGATTTTGGTTCATTGATTTTTTGTTGAAATCTTGAACAAATCTGAACAGAATTTGATTCTGTGGGTTGAGAAACAGTGTGTTTGAAGATCTGGAAAATTTGTGCAAGGTTAAAGATGAGTGGAGGCAGTAGTTTGAACACCAAACTCCCAGTTTTTAATGGCAAAAACTGGAATAGATGGATGATACAAATGCATGTGCTGTTTGGTGCGCAAGATGTTCTGGATCTGGTTACAAATGGTTATGTACCAGCTGCAGCAGATGCAACTGAAGAACATAAAACTGCTGAGAAGGTTATGAGGAAGAGGGACCAGAAAGCTCTGTTCTATATCCATCAGTGTGTGGATGAAAGTGTGTTCAAGAAGATTGCTGATTCGACAACGTCAAAAGGGGCGTGGGATTTACTAGTAAGATGTTACAGTGGTGACGCATCAGTAAAGAAGGTGAAGCTTTAATCCCGGCGAAACCAATATGAGAACTTGAACATGAAGAACAGTGAGAAAGTTTCTGAATATATCTCCAGAGTGATCCTGATCACTAACGAGATGAAGGCGTGTGGAGAAACTCTGTCTGAACAGGTAATCATAGACAAGATTCTGAGGTCGCTTACTCCTCAGTTTCATTACATTGTTGTTTCTATTGAACGTTCTAAAAACCTGGAAACCATGAGAATAGAAGAATTGCAAAGCAGTTTAGAAGCACAGGAGTTACGTCTGACTGAGAGAACTTCTGAGAGGGAAGTTGAGCAAGCTCTGAAGGCTTCCTTTGTCAAGAAAGACCAGAAGCAGAATAAACATGGTGATAGATTCCAGAAGTTAGAAACCTCAACTTCGGATGATAAGAGATATCATAAAGGAAATGAGAGGTATGAAAAAAAGAAGGTTCAATTTTACTCTTGTAAATAATTTGGCCATTTTGCCAGAGATTGTAGGTTAAACAAGGAAAGGAAATCAGAAGAAGCGTATATGGCTAAGGGAAACTCTGATGATGAACCTGTGCTAGTAATGGATTCTGTTTCTGATGGAAAATACTCAGAAGATTGGTGGTATATGGACACTGGCTGTTCAAATCACTTAACTGGAAATAAACAATGGCTGGAAGACTTTGACTCCAAAAGGAGAACAAAGATCAGATATGCTGACGATAAATATCTTAATGCAAAAGGCATGGGAGATGTCAAAATTAGAGTGAAGAATGGGAAAAACATTCTGATCAAAGACGTTTGGTATGTTCCTGGTATTAGAAGTAATCTGATGAGTATGGGTCAGCTGATTGAGAAAGGTTTCTCAATTGTTATGAAAAACAATCTCTTGACGTTGTATGATTCCAATCAAAAGTTGATTATGAAGTCTGAACAAGGAGGCAACAAAACATTCAAGGTGAATGTAGAAACAACTGAAGCAACGTGTCTTAGTGCAGAAGGCGCTGAAGGTGACAGTAAGATGTGGCATAAGAGGTTGGGGAATTTGAACTATAGAAGATTAGGGCATTTATGTTCTAAGAAGCTTGTACATGGTATTTCGAAAATTGTGAAGCCTGAGAAGTCATGTGAGATATGCATGAAAGGCAAGCAACTCAGATTTCCATTTTCATCAGAAGTAGCCCCCAGAGCGTAGCATGTTCCGCGAGTAGTACATTTTGATGTGTGTGGACCATTTCAAGTACCTTCACTTGGAGAAAACAAATATTTTGTGTCTTTTGTGGATGAGTTCACAAGAATGACATGGGTAACACTCATCAAGTTTAAGCATGAAGTGTTTACTGAGTTTCAGAAGTTCAAAGTGAAGGCTGAGAAGTAGAGTGGTCAGAAGTTAAAGATTCTGAGAATGGATGGTGGAGGTGAGTATAACTCTACAGAGTTTCAGAAGTTCTGTGAGGAGAATGGAATAGAACATGAGGTTACTGCTCCATATACTCCTCGATACAACGGTCTTGCTGAAAGAAGAAACAGAACTTTGCTTGATATGACCAGAAGCATGCTGAAATGAAAAAAGTTGCCTCACGTGTTATGGGGAGAAGATGTTGCCACATCAGCATATATTCTGAACAGGTGTCCAACAAAGAAGCTGAAGGAAGATGTTCCTTTAAAAAATGGACTGGAGATAAGCAGGGTGTCAATCATCTGAAGATGTTTGGCTCTGTCTGTTACAAACACGTTCCAGAAGCTAGAAGACAAAAACTGGATGATAGAAGCAGAGTAATGTTGCTGGTGGGGTATCACAGTACAGGTGCACATAAGCTTTATTTTCCAGAAACTAATAAAGTTGAAATCGGAAGAGATGTTGTGGTGAAAGAGTCTGAAGCATGGGATTGGAACAAGTCTCAATAAGATTCTAGTGTAGTGCCAACACTAGAGTTAGCTTCTGAAGATGTTTTAGAAAGTTCTGAAGATAAGTCAAAATCAGAAGATGAATCTGATTCTGAAGATTCTGAAGATGAGTCAGAAGGAGATTCTGAAAGTGAATCCGGTTCTGATCTAGATGCTGATGATGATCTAGAATCTGGTGGTGATTGTAGTTCTGAAAGGGAAAACTCTGAAGGTGGTAACTCTGAAGGTAGTAGTTCTGGTGCAGTTTCAGAACAAGCTCAAAGACCACGGAGAATCAGACAAAAAACAAGAAGGTTTGTAGATTTTGACATGTTGTAGGATAATGAAGTTGATTTTGAAGGAGAAGTCGTTAAGTGTGCCATGTTAGTAGATTCTGAACCAGTGGGCATTGAAGAAGCTCTCAAGAAGAAAGAATGGTTGAATTCCATGAAAGAAGAACTTGAGGCAATAGAAAGGAACAAAACGTGGAAATTGACTAATCTTCTAGATAAGAAAAAATCCATCAGTGTCAGATGAGTTTTTAAGTTGAAGCTTAAGCCAAATGGTTCAATTGGCAAGCACAAAGCTAGAATAGTAGCTAGAGGTTTTCTTCAGAAACCTGGGCTAGATTACTTTGAAGTGTTTGTGCCTGTAGCTAGGCATGAAATAATTAGACTGGTGATTGCTTTAGCCACAAATAGAAATTGGCCTTTGATGCATCTAGATGTGAAGTCTACATTTTTGAACGGTCCATTACAGGAAGAAGTTTACGTGTCACAACCTCCTGGATTTATGAAAAAGAATCAGGAAGGGATGGTATACAAGTTGAATAAAGCTCTGTATGGACTGAAGCAAGCGCCCAGAGCTTGGAATCTGAAAATTGATTTGTTTTTCAAGAAGCAGAAGTTTCAGAAATGTGAGATGGAATATGGAGTTTATGTGCAACACTCTGATAACAATATGATTCTGGTGTGTCTCTATGTTGATGACATTTTGCTAACAGGAAGCTGCCCAAAAGATATAAAGAAGTTCAAAGAAGTTTTGATGAATGAGTTTGAGATGACAGATCTAGGGATGGAGATTTTATACTCAAAGAAGGGTATCATTCTACATCAGTTGAAGTACGAACTTGAACTTCTGAAGATATTTAAGCTGCAGAATTGTAAAGTTATTGTGACACCATCAGAAACCAATCAAAAATTGGATTCTGACTCTGATGGTGATTTTGTTGATACTACAACCTTCAAACAGTTGGTTGGTTCTCTAAGGTATTTATGTAATACTAGACTTGACATTTTTTATGCAGCTGGATTGGTTAGCAGATTCACGAGTAATCCAAAGTGGTCTCATTTCCAAGATGCTGTCAGAATTCTGAGATATATCAAGGGAACTCTGAAATATGGAGTGTTGTTTCCTTCTGAAAGAAAGACAGAACCAGAATTAGTAAGTTATTCTGATTCTGACTGGTGTAGAGACAGAGTGGACAGGAGAAGTACTTTTGGATACTTATTTAAATTTCTGGGAGGTCCCATTTCCTGGAGTTCCAAGAAACAACATGTCGTGGCTCTGTCAACGTGTGAACCTGAGTATATCGCATGTGTTGTAGCTGCTTGTCAAGCTGTTTGGCTTCTGAATCTCTTGCATGATCTGAAGGTTGAAGTTGAGGAACCTCTGAAGCTGATGATTGATAATAAGTCTGCAATTGATCTTGCCAAGAATCCAGTGCTACATGGAAGAAGCAAGCACATTGAGATGAAGTATCATTTTCTCAGAAGTCAAGTGCAGAACAAAGTGTTAGAAGTTCTGCACTGCAGCACCCAGAAATAGCTAGCAGATCTTCTGACAAAGGCAGTTAAGACAAACCAATTTCTTCGCTTGAGAGATGAAATTGGTGTTGTTAGCTTCTGATAGAAAATCTAAATTAAGGGATGATATTGGAAAGATAATTTAGTTAATTTCTACAATTCCCAATGCTTATCCTTTAATAGGGCCTTTTGGAATTTTCAATATTTAGTATAAATATGCTATCCTAGGCTATCAATATTGTATCCTACTTTATCTCCTCTATTTTGATATACAACAGTAGTCTTCCTGTTATCATTCTTTGTTCATTCTTCTTCTCCCACTTCATTACCTTGCACCAAATACATATATATATATATATATATATATATATATATATATATATATATATATATATATATATATATATATACCAGAGAGTTATGCTTATACTAAACTATACAATATATTTACATTGACTAATACTAGTTATGTTAATATCTTCCCACAAGTTAGAATATGTACTGTACATAAACCTAATTTGGACAACAAAGAATTAAACTAAGGAGAATGCAATGGCTTGGTCAAAACATCAGCTAACTGTGAATTGGATGGGACAGGAAGTAGAAGGATCAGTTTGGAACTTAGTTTTTCCCGTATGATATGACAGTCGAGTTCAATGTGTTTGCTACGCTCATGAAAAATTGGATTATGCGCGAGATATATAGCAAATTTACTATCGCAATATACATATGCAGGGTCAAGAAATGTGATATGAAAATCTTCAAATAGATAACACAACCACTGTATTTCAAAAGTCAGAGAGGCTAATGTCATATATTATGCTTCAGTGGATAACCTAGATACCATATTTTGCTTCTTTGAACCCCATGAAATAAGAGAATCACCAAAGAGAACACAAAACCCAGTGATAGATCTCTTGGAATCTGGACATTGTGCCCAATCTGAGTCTGCAAAACCCTGGATTTTAAATGTACTAGAACTGGAAAATAAAACACCTTGAGTAGGGAAAGCCTTCAGATATCTAAGGACCCGAGTAGCAGCTTGATAGTGTGAAGTGAAAGGATTAGCAACAAACTGACTAAGATGATGTATAACATAGGAAATGTCAGGTCAGGTATTAGTTAAGTACAAGAGTCTACCAATCAACTTCCGATATGAAGAAGGATCATCCAAAGGAATGCCTTCAGTAGAAGAAAGCTTTGTGCTAGGATCAATAAGAGTTGGAGCAGGTTTAGCACCAAGAAATCTTGTGTCGTCAAGTAACTCTAAAACATACTTGTAATAACAAGAAGTGTTTCTACATATGACATTAAGATTTTGATGATAAGTTTACATGATATCATGGATAACAATTGTATACTTTATTGGTTTAGTTCTAGTGTGTAGTTACTGCTATAATGTTCTGACTCTGGTATCAATGTGTGTGACGTCATCAGGTTCTGAACATACACTACTAGAAGAAAACATGTGGTTACGTGTTACAGTTAAAGTCAAGATTCTAGAATACATCTTCTGCAACGTGACTTAGGAACATTAGTATAATAGGTTCTGATCATGACTTGGTGGTTAAGATTTGGAGGCCTTCTAAAGCTTTGCTTTTGTGTGTTACAAGTTCTGAAGATTATGAAGATGAGGTTCTGCTGAACAAGTTCTGATGATCTGAAGAAAAGAAAGTTCTTACAACCAAGTGCTGAAGACTTTGAAGATAACGTTTTGATAGGACAAGTTTTGAAGACTCCTAGACTTAGGTTCAAGACTTAAGATTGAATCTTCTGCATCAAGCTTCAACGATCAACATTCAAATTATCTGAAGCCTCTAAAGATAAGAAGAATTTTAAAATGGTTAACGTGTGATATTGTACAAAAGGTACATAAAGTGTCTGTAACCTCTACCCTATATGGTGGTGTAAGGATAGTCCTTTGTATTATATTGACAACCACTCTCATTGTGACTGTTGGAACAAACAGATGGATTTCTAGCTATCTTTCTTTACATAACGGGTCTATCTTCACAAGCTTATTAGAAAAACATTATTCAGAGAAAAGGTGGAAAGCTATCAGTAAACAGTGACAGGATATAGAAAGTATTATTTTATATTGTCTAAACTCTTACACCTTATTTTATCCGTTGGGAACTAACTGTTGGTGCAGGAAAAGACTTTTATATCCTCTCTCTCTCTCTCTATCTATCTATCTATCTCTCTCAAGGCTATAAAAGAAGATCAAAGATTCAAAGAAGAATGTTGTTACAGCGGTATACCAGCAAGCAAAAAGTAAAGTATTATTTTATCGACTCATATTTAGGTTATGTCGTATCGTGTCCATAGAGATTGGTGTATTGAATTGTCGTTCGACAAATCTCTCGCTAATGAGTTTGGGTTTGAATGATTTGTTTGTAAGGAAATTTAAAAGGTATTAACATAAAATAAATTCATTCTTCAAAGGGGAAACTTATCAGGCATGCATATAATCCACTCCCCACAGACTTAAACCTATCGACCATTTATACTCAGCCTACAATACTCATTAATATCATCACATATCAAACACAACACTCACTGGATCATCTCATAGGCGATCTCTCAACCAGCCTCAACAACACAGAAGTCAACTGTGTTACTCGCGTCGATAATCTCTCAGAGCGACACAACCAACACAGAGGTATTAATCACATACACCCAAGTGAATAATAACAAATCTATCTCTAGAATCTAGAAACTATTAGACAATCATCCTAGATAAGAATTTGAGCAGTATATGTCTATAGTAACTCAAATCCCTAGCACAAAGCAAAAATCAAGGATAACAATCGATAAAGATTTGTAAAGCAAATTAAAAATAACGCCATGGACGACAAATATACATGATTTCAAAGTAAATACATATGCAAAACCTAACAAAAGAGAAATACATAGAGAGGAGAAGAGATAAACCACAAATCTTCCAGTTTTTCAGTGTCGGTCGATGAGAAATCCACCTCTAATCATCCATAAGTAAAGATCTGGTGTTGTTTTCTAAGCTAACCTAAGGAAAAATGAGGTTGATGGAGTTGGGAGATCAAAAATCACCCCCCAAAACCATAACCTAACAAAATGAAATGAAATATAAAGAAAATTTTGGCCCGCACGCTCCCCCGCCGGCATAAAAGCGTCACCCGGTGACGGCTCTTATATACAAGGCCCATATTGCTCCACGTACGCAACTGGCTAAGAATATCTATCCTCACCCGACAAAGGGAAGCTTCTCCTGGCGACACTATGCTTCCTCGCCCAATGAGCTGCTGGGGAGCCCAAGTCTGTGGCTACTGGAAAAATGATCCTTTCCTCTCACCCCTTCGTCGCCCAGCGAGAGAGACACAAAGGCTTCTCGCCTAGGCTTCGCTCGGTGAGGCACACAAGAATAACAACTTTTGTTGCTTTCTGTGCATAACTCCAATGCATTTTCTTCTTTTGACTTATTCCTTTATTGATCAAATACACATCTTGGAGCTCCATTTGGACTTTATTCTCAATGCTCCAACAATGCTCAAATACCTACAAAATGAATACAAAACTATCAAACGATACATTATGTACACGAAAAACACAAATATATGAAAACTAGAAGAATTTACCACAAAACGGGGAATTATTCACAAAATATTAACAAAAGCATTGATAAGTGCAACAAAAATTATATACAAAAATAACTATAATTTGCACTTATTAAACTCTCCCCAACTTGAACTTTGTTGTCCTCAAACAAGGCCAAACAACTTAAAGAAGCAAAAATGATCAACCAAATAATCATGAATCAACAATTTTAAAAAATGAAAACAAATATATGGTTCAAAAAAACACACAAGGAAGGTAAATACTTACCACAATCCTACAACGACAACATGTAAATGAAAAGAATCCTAAGTGAAAAAATAATACTAACCATTCTAAAATAAAAGAAGCTCAATCATGAATCACACCTAGCAAAAATTCATCGGTAGATGAAGAACACACAAAAGTGAGGGACAAAAACACTCATCCACAATCTTGCAAACAAAAGACTAAATTATGCATTCATCCAAAAACTCATATTGAAAATACAAAGACAAGAATCATAAGGGCTTTTCAAGGTTGTAATGTGCCTTGGTTTATAAACAAGGGATAATTCCTAAAGCTAATCGAAACAAAAACTTGCCTAAACCTAAGGGAGTGATAAACTCACAAAATTTCAATCAAACTTATTTCTTCATCCCAAAATTTACAAAACAATCACAATACTTATTAACACAATATTATTCCATACTCTTTTTGTTTTTATTTTTCATAACTTTTCTCTTTTTTTTCTTTTCTTTTTTTCACTTTTTTATTTCTTTTTCTTTTATTTTACAACCTCATAGCAATCACAACATAAGCACATAAACATTCCTCTCCCCAACTTGAATTCAACCATCATCATAATGTGAATACTCCCTACTTTCTAAGGCAAGACAAAAATTCAAACTAAAAATCATAGTTGAGGGTTCAAGAAAACAAAGAATCAATGTCCATTCAAAAAGGAAAACCAAACACTCATAAACAAGCATTAAGTTCAAAAATAACATAGACATTGACAAAAAGGCTCAAAATGGATTCTAATGATCACACACTCACAAGGTGAATTAACTATTTGGCCAAGGTAGTTGTGCTCAAAATCAAACAAAATGCCTTGATCATTTTCATGGTTTTATACAATCAACACAAACAAAATATTAAACATAATAAAATCCAGTTAAAACAATAATTGTGGCCTCCATCATATATGAACAATGGAAAGCTTCCTCACATTTAGGGATAAAAAAGGGAACTAAAGTGATTCAATCAAAAGCAAGTAATTCAAAAAGAATAAATGGTATGGTAATTATACAAATGAAAAGCTTCTTAAACGTGTTATGCTATAGAAAGTGATAAACGAGTATCTGGCGTGTACCAACTTTAAAAACTATCATTACCACACATCCGCAGGTTGAAACACTCAAATTTGGAAAATCACCAAAAGCGACCTCAAGCTATCGAACCAAAATTGGATTCCAAACAACAAAAGAATTAACACAACTAAATAAACGGGTGAAATTGATTAAACAAGTTGAAAAGTGAAGATTTGATAATTTTAAAACTGATCCAATTTCAACTTGTTTAAACAAAGATCACCACACTATCTAAACTAAAACATTGAAAAACAATAAAACATGTTTGTTTTACGTCATAAGCTCGACGTCTGTTATTTAAGAATGTTCCTCCAAGTTGCTTCCACTCGGCTATTCCTAACCAACACACAAGCAAACATGAAAGGAAACATACAATCATATAACAAATTCACAAGTATAGAAAACATGTACATGTGTGATAAACATAAACAAATAAATTCAAAAGTAAACATAAACAAGTTCATCTACAACTTTTATACAACATATACATTAATTACAAAACTTAAAAACAAAGAAACTATCATGATGCGAAACAATAAACCAATCTCCGGCAACTGCGGCATTTTGTTACAGCGGTATAGCGGTAAGCAAAAACTAAAGTATTATTTTATCAGGTGATATTCAGGTTATATCGTATCGTATCCACAGAGATTAGTGTATTAAATTATCGTTCGACAAATCTCTCGCTAATGAGTTTGGGTTTGAATGAGTTGTTTGTAAGGAAAGGTAAAAGGTATTAATAGAAAATAAATCCATTCTTAAAAAGGGAAACTTATCAGGCATGCATACAATGCACTCCTCACAGACTTAAACCTATTAACCAATTATATTCAACCTATAATACTCATCAATTTCATGACGTATCAAACACAACACCCATTGTATCATCTCAGCAGCGATCTCTCAACTAACCTCGATAATGCAGAAGTCAATTGTGCTACTCACGTCAACGATCTCTCAGAGTGACACAACCAACATAGAGGCATTAATCACAGACACCCAAGTAAATAATAGCACTAAATCTATCTCTATAATCTAGATACTATTACACAATCATCCTAGATAAGAATTCGAGAAGTATATGTCTATAACAACTCAAATCCCTAGCACAGAGCAAAAATCAAGGATAATAATCGACAGAGATTTGTAAATCAATTTAAATATAAATCCACGGGAGACAAATATACATGAGTTCAATGTAAATACATATTCAAAACCAAACAAAAGAGAAATACATAGAGAGGACAAGAGATAAACCATAAATCTCCCGGTTTGTCAGCGTTGGTCGATGAGAAATCCACCTCCAATCATCCATAAGCAAAGCCTTAGTGTTTTTTTCTAAGCTAACCTAAGGAAAAATGAGGTTGATGGATTTGGGAGAACAAAAATCACCCCAAAAAACCATAACCTAACAAAATGAAGTGAAAATGAAATATAAAGAAAAATCTGGCCCGCACGCGTAGCCCGACGACATAAAAGTGTCGCCCGACGACGACTCTTATATAAAAGGACCAGGTTGCTTCGTGTATGCAACTGGCTAAAAATATCTACCCTCGCCTGACGACACTATGCTTCCCCGCCCAGCGAGCAGCTGGCAGGCCCAAGTCAGTGGCTACTGGAAAAATGATCCTTTCCTCTCGCCCCTCCGTCGCCCGGTGAGACAGACGCGCAGGCTCCTCTCCCAGGCTTTGCCCAACAAGGCACACCAGAACATCAAATTTTGTTGCTTTTTGTGCATAACTCCAATGGTTTTTCTTATTTTTCCTTATTCATTTATTGGTCAAATGCACATCTTGGAGTTCCGTTTGGACTTTATTCTTAGTGATCCAACAATGCTCAAATACCTATAAAATGAATACAAAACTATCAAATGATACACTATGTACAAGAAAACACAAATATATACAAACTAGACGAATTTACCACAAAACGGGGAATTATTCACAAAATATTAATAAAAGCATTGATAAGTGCAACAAAAAGTATACAAAAATAACTACAATTTTCACTTATCAAATTTTGTCCTTGGCCATCAAGCTAAAATGTTGTGGATGTTGAAGAAGTCAAAGCTGCAATGCTAAACATTCTGAAGACCACTACATAAAAATGAGGGAAAATAAAGAAAGATAAATAAGAAGACTACAAGATGTTAATCAACTTCTGATCACATACATCTTGCTAGATCTTAGAAGAAGCAAAGAGTTGTTGCTGGTAACTTGTCAACCAAAAGATGAAGAAGAAGAACACTACAAGATGCTACTCAACTTCTGATCAAATACATCTTGATAGAATATTGTAATGAACACAAGAGTTGTTGCTTGTATTGTGTTACAATTCGAATCTCTTCATGTAAATTATTTTAACAATAGAGTTATTGCTCTAAAATGTGTTAAATAATATGTTCTTAAACCTTTTGTGTAATCTTCTTAGTAGAAGCAAACATGTAAGCACAAGAACCTTATCAACTGTTTTTGACCGATTCCTTGAGAAACTGAGTGAAGGTCTGATCTCAAGAAGATAGTGGTTACTGGTCATTATGGGAAATCCTAATATATGATCTTGATGGATCTAATTCTATTGGGTCAATGATTATTATATTCGTTAAACTGAATCATTAAACATATCCTTGAAAGGTTCCTTGAGAGACTGAGTGAAGGTCTGATCTCAAGAAGACAATGGATGTTGGTCATTATGATGAAATCTTGATAGGAGATCTTAAGTGATCAGATTGTGTTGGGTCAATGGTAGTCATATCTCTTAGGGGGGGCAAGTGAAGGTCATAATTCTTAAGAGATCACTGATGGATATCATTATGGAGAAAACCTGGTAAGAGATCGTGTTAGTATAATCTTATTGGGTCAATGAATGTTATATCTGGTTGGATTACTAAACGTGTCATTGTGTGCTAGTCATTGTTTGTTGCCCGTGCATTTGTAATCAGTTTGGTTATAGTGGATTAAGTCCTTGTTGAAGGCGAAATCATCATTGAGGGGTGGACAGGATTAGCCTTATTTAAGGTGAACCTGGATAAATCACTTGTGTCCTTTAATCTTCATTGTCTTTATCGCTTTAAGTGCTCAAGATTTTCTAAAAGGGAACTTTTTCTATAAACACAATTCAACCCACCCCCCCTTTCTTTTGTTTTCTCTACCTTCAATTGGTATCAGAGCCCTACTATATTATTGATTCAAGAATCAAACACTTAATCGTGTAGACAGATCCAACAAGAGAAAATTATATGGCTACTTGCTACTCAAATGATAGAAAGCTTTTCTAATTCAAAACCTGTTCTGTAGAGGAATAAAAACTCTAGGCAAGAATTAGAAATATGAAGACAGAATCTCTGGAATCAAGTTCTCAAGATTTTGAAGGCTCGAGTATCTGATGGAAAAGGAATTCATCTTCTCAAACAACAAAAGTTCTCCATAATAAGCAAAGATCAACAATCAGCACTATAAATCATCAACTGAAGCTGACATCTAAACGACAACCACTACAAGCTATTATGGATCAAATTAAAACTGTCTTGAGTAGAACTGACAAGAGCTCTAAGAAGACCAAAGCTTATCAAAATAAGCACTCCAAAAATCATAAGGAGGATTCGCTTGAAAGCTTTGAAGAAGTTTTCATGATGTGCAGAAGAACTTACTATTCAGTAAAACGTTCAGAATCACCAGAAGGAATGGAAATCAAAAGGAGAAGATGATCAAGCCAAAACATCCATTGTTTATCTCTTGAAGAAGCTTAAGCAAAAACTATATCATCCTGAAGAATTTACTTCGATTAAAGGAAGTCAAACAAAATAGAAGTCATCCACTAGGAGTTCAGCCAATATGCCTAATCTCAGAAGTAATGAAGCTACTGCAGTAATTCAAGAATTCAAGAAGAGGCATCCATCTCTAAAGAACCGGTTCTAAAGACAAAGATTGTAATACAAGAAGTGCTCAACTAAATGGCTGATCAAAAACAAGCTCAATGATGAAGGTAAACTCTCCATAGAACAAGACTTATCATGTTAGTATCTACACACTTTCTAACAAAGTACTTCTAGATAATTTTACCAGTTAGAAGTTGTCTTGTTCAGTAAAAATATATTGTCTCTGTTATCATATGATGAATTTTTTTCCGTACCTTTAATTTTTTCCAACTAATAATATTATTTTCCTTGATCAATCTCTCTTGGTTAGAATAATCTTAACCTCGGTATGAATCATCATAATTTAGAATAATTATAAATTTAAAATTGTCCAACAATAGGTTCTCTTAGGATAACTAAAATTCTCCTTAAAAGTCATTATCAAATATTAAGTAACTAGTTAAAAAATCTAACACTTGTAATAACCTTCCTTCTAAAGTTCAAGCATCTATATCTATTCTCTTTCTAGATATTCTTACAATCTTCCGTCGCTTGTCTTGCAACGTGTAAATACATTCTTCCACACAAGTATTCATTCATTATGTTGTCAGTCTCCGTATCTCCAGTTGCCCGTTCATATCTTTGAATATGTTTGTTTTATTCTCTTCCATATATTTAAAGTCTCTTTGCAAAGTCTCTTAATCATCCAATTCTCATCTCACTAAATCTCATATCCTCTGCTAATGGCTTCAAAAACCTTTTGTGGGTTTGAGGAACTCCTTGAGGTTGTTTGTGAACTTAGACTCAATGTTCCCAGGGTAAGATCTGATGAACTTGGCCTTAACCAAAACATCGTCTGGCATGGTTGGTATAATACGGTGGGAGAACTGGCCTTTTTTGGCTTTATCAAAATGTGCGGATAGAAAGAGTCTCCACCGACTTTTCTTTTATCCAATATTTAGGAAAGGTGAAAAGAACAGGAAAGACCTTTGATAGATTTTGAGTTCGGGGGTAAGTTATGAAAAGGGAAGGTGTTATCATCCTTTTCATCTATAATTATCTAAGATCTATTAATTGCTTATCTCACTTTTGAAAACTTGCTTTGTGTGTGTGATTTGTTTGAAAATATTTTGAAATGCCAATGTAAGGCTAACTTTGTAATGATTCTTGTATCAGTCCTCAAGAATGTATACAAAGTGTTTTTTTTATAATATTTGTTTAAAAAGTAGTGTGAAAAATATATTGTTTGTGAGAAAAGTTTGTGAGCAATAAATTAGGAGTTCTTACCCACTAAAGGTCTTTCTTGTTATTTTCCTTCTCCTTTAGAGATAGTATTATCCATACCATTAGTTGGTAGGTAATCCCATCTATTAGATGTGAAGGGAAGGCGTAGGGTCATCGTATGGTCATTGAAGGCAACATGTAAGGATACTTTAGCAATTGTATCAGAGGTACTACCATCATTTACTCGTAGGGACTAGATCATTTTGTAGGCAACTTGAAGGGTCATCAAGGGATTTTGATCTTTATTCAAAAGGGACTATGATAATTTGATCTAGCGTCTTTTGATAAAGTATCCCCACTTTTGAGGGATATGACCAATATTTGTAAGGCAAAAGAGAGGTTACTGTTGTACCCCAAAATTTTCCCTCCCATATTCTTCAAGATTTGGCAAGATCAAGCTTCAAAATCCCTCAAGGGTTGCACAGTCCAATTGCCTCCTAACACAGTCAAAATTAGGGTTTTGGTTCTTGCAAAGAAATTGAGGCTTTCAAGGGTCCAATCAAGTCCCATATGCCTATATACATTGTCAAACATCTATATGTCAAGTTTCAAGACTCACAGCATCAAGTTGCACAGTCAAAAGCCCTAAATGCTTCACAGTCAACTGTAGGGGCAAAATGGTCATTTGGCAGTCAAAAGTCAAAATTTTTGATCAACATCTTATTTTGAAGCCACAATGATCATTTGATCAATTCTTGATCATGATTTCTCAAGCATGGCTCAAAAAGTCTCAAGATGCAAAAGTTTCTATTTTTGGACAATTGAAAAGTCAATTGTAACTTGACCAAGGCATAACTTTTTCATGGTTCATCAGAAAAATCCCATCCAATGCTAATTTTGAAGGGGATGACATTTCCTACAACTCATCTTCACATTCCAAGTCCAAGAAATGCTCTCACAAAAAGTTATCAATTTCAACATTATAGGTCATTTTCAAAAGTCACAAAAAGGCACTTTAAGTCAAAGACCATAACTTGAGATTGGTAAATCAAAATGACATGAGACCAAAGTCATTGGTTAGAGGACTTCAAGACCTTTCCAAAATGTCCAAGAACATGTTCATAGCTTCAAAATTGAGCAAGATATGCATTGGAGAAGTTGGGGAATTTTTGGGAATTTTCAAAAGTCAACTTTGCCTAAAACACTTCATTTTTGCTAATGGGCCTCAAATTCTTTCTTGAATCATTACCCAAGGCCTATGCACGACCCATTGGACTTAATTTGATTTATTTTCTTATTTTTGATTAATTAATTGAATTTATATTAATATTAATTCATTTAATTGGTTTTAATTGTAGGAAAATTAAAAAGATATGCTTTTTGGATCTTTTTGTGAAGCAATAAGGCTAGGGCAAGCTGGCAACTCGTGTGCACTTCCAAGACCTCAAAATATCCATGATTGGCAAGGTTTCATGAAAGAAAAGATTGAAAAATATATGATTGGAAATCACATATTCAAGTCATAATGCAATGGATTCATGGGCCTTATTCTAACCTAAATTCATTCACATATATGTGCTGAAGGAAACCCTAAAGAAGGAGACGAAAAAGCTGCCATAGAAAGCCATAACCACTTTGCAAAAATTCAAGAAAAACTTGAAAACTGAAATCAATACTCCAAGCAAATTCGAACCCTTTTCTTGTTTCCAATACATTGCTGGACCTTCCAGGAAGTTGTTGCAATCAAGAACGAGCCTTTACACCATCAGAATCGTCCACACTAAGTCACACGGTTTGCATATATTTCCAGAATTACATATCATGATTCATGTGCTTTTGACCATTTTTTTGGATTGATTTATGTTAATAGGGACCTTCTGAAGTTGTTGGTATAAACCAATTTGATTGTAGCCTTCTGAATCAAAATATACCATGGACGAAATTTAGGTTTTTAAAGCTTGGATTTTGGGGTTTTTTACAGGAGGAAAAATTGGACCATGTCATGACCATGGTTGAATTCGTCAAGGCCAGACGAATTCAACCAGACTATCGCGCTCAATTTATATAACCTGTGTGCTTAATCGCTATTTTTGGCGCTTTCAGTTTGTGGGGGTTAAAAACCCCCGCTATCTTATTTTGTATTCTGCAGAAAATGAAGAAGAAGACGTGTGTGGCATCATGTGACTGGGTAGTTCAAATCTGGCCCGCTTTATTTTGTTCTATATCATAATGCTTTGTTTTTTTATATAATATTTAATGTCCAGTTATATTACAAACGCGCTGGATAGCTCAGTTGGCAAAGGCTCAATGACAAGGAACGCTGGGACCTGGGTTCGATTCCCAGGTCCCCCATATATTTCTTCATCTTTTTCTTAACCCATTCCAATGCAGCAACGATTCAATGGTCCACCATACGTCCTCACGCCTAAGCTTGCTAAGCACTCATGATGATCAATCCAGTGGCCAAGAGATGGAATCCATGGTATGCTCCAGTCAAACAGCACGCACACAATCAGGAAAGTCAACCAGGCTTTGTCTTAATGGGCCTGAATTGCTTCACAAAAACCTCCACTTTGGGCCATCACACCCCTTGGTTTGCATATTTAAATTTTATTTTCTCTTCTTTTTAATACTTTTAATTGTTTTAACTATTTTTCTTAATTCACCACAAATTAATTTTTTCCCAATAAAAATCAGAAACTCAAAATTGTAAATATATTTAATTATTTAGTAATTTCACCATTAACTTATTTTTGTAAATAAATATTAAATAATTAACTTAGCTTAATTTAGGTTTATATTTTAATCTTTTTTAATAAATAAAAATTATATAGAATTAGGTTTTGACACTTTTAATCTTTTTTTTCTTAATTAATTATTATTATCATTATTAATTATTATTATTTTGTAAATAACATGTAAATTAAATAATTTAGTTAATTAGCCTAACTTTAACATTTTTATTAGTAATTAAAATAAACTTAGAACTAGGGTTTCACTAACTTTAATTTTAATTCTTTTTTTCTTTATTTCCATAATAAATACAAAAAACATAAAAAACACTTTCTTTTCTTTAATTAAATAATTAATTAGGTTTTAATTTAATTTAATTTCAAGCAAAGGGTCAAAACCCGAGGACGTCCTGATTTTAATTCTTTCGCACGTTATTCTTATTTCTTTTGATTATTATGTAACTGCTTCCAAGGATGTAATAGTAATTAGGTTTATTGCTTTTTTTTACTTTCCGCATCTTTATAAAAAACGGGTCTTTGTTTTTTGGCGATGTATAGACTCGCGCCTTGTAATAGCGTAGCTCTTACCTTTCCGTCTTTTAATTTTTCGCACTCCTAACTGCTAATTGCATGAAAGAATGTATGATAACTAAAAACAACTCGTAGCTCACGATTGCATGATCAAAGATAACTCTTAACATGAAAACAACACACAATGCACCTACCACTTCTAGGGTACGCCTCACTCGTTGCCTTCGAAAGTGGTCGTCAAGTATAGGATGTTTTAGCGGTTGCCCTTATGTCTAAGATCCAGTTGCCTCGAAACAGTTGCCTCGAAACGGTTGCCTCGGATTAAAAAGGATCTAGGATATTAGGGTTACTTCTAAGGTGTCCTAACTGTTGCTTCGGTGACCATACTGTCCCTCAATCGAATTGACCCGAACACCTCCAACGGTGGTGCTACCTACCTCTCAATGGTGGGATGGCACTACCTTAAGGACTTTTACACAGCCTAATTCCTTAGGGTAGGTAGATGACTCATGGGTACTTGCTCTCTTCAAAAACAAACAAAACAATCTTTTCACACTGACACTTTCAAAAGTTTTCAAACAAATTTTTCATACACTCTTAAGGACAGATACAAGAGTCACTCAGAAATTTTTCAATGAAACTTTTTCAAACCCACTCACATTTTGAAAAGCAAACATTTTGAAAACATAAGAGCAAGTACCTAAGAGCCCGTGGATAACCATGGATAGAAAGGGTGCTAACACCTTCCCTTTCTATAAATCTACCTCCCGAACCGAGAAACATTCTCATAAGGAATTTTGCTGTGCTTTTGTCCTTTCCATGTTGGAGAACATAAAAGACGGTGGCGACTCTTGCTTACCGCGACATACGCGAACCAGCTTTAAACAGTCAGTTCTATTTCCACCGATCACAGAACTGGCGACTCTGCTGGGGACACTTAAAGTGAGGTGTACCTTAGGATAGCTCATACTTATGTTTTCAATTGAATGTTGTTTGCTTTATTATTATGGGCTTTATCAGAGTTTCATAGATCCTAACCTGGATCTGGGGATACCCTTTTAGGTAGCATAAGCTGTGAGGGACCTGTCCGGCGTAGACCGACACGGGTGAAGCAGTGGCTACATTGGTGTGGCACCTTGGTCTGTACCGATATCCCTTGTGTTGCAACGAGGAGAATATGGGTCTTCTGAGGAGTCATTAAGCACCAACCGACCTTAGAACCCTAGTTTGACCCAACTTGGCCATAGAACAGTAGCAGTATGCTACACCATTGAGGCTAAACTCTCGTGATGGTTCTGGCCGCAAGAAAAGATTGTGACGCTGGAGTTATGACCGATTGAGGGTAGTCAGTGATATTGGGATCCTCTAGAACCCGGTTACTATTTTCTAGGACAGGTCTTAACCAACAAACTGAAAGAGGGTAGTACCTAAACTTCATGCTGGCCTAAACCCTAAGGGCTGTCTTGTGTGACTTGTGTGCCTTATCATGTTTGCCTTTGTGAATACTTGTGGTGTGCTTTATCATAACATCATGCCATCATACCATTGCATGCATCCTGCATAAGGACTGGCCTATTTCAAAGACAAGAGGATTTCACCTTTGCTCTATTTTGTAGGACATCATGATGCCTGTGCGAAGGAACACTATCCGGTTCAATTTTGTTCACCCACCTGAGTTGCTTGAAGAATTGGTTAGCAGAATTCCAAACACCACTTCCTTCATCCAGAGGCATGGTTCTCTTCTCGGTTTAGTCACTTCAAATTGGGACCAACAACTGATGAGTGTCCTGACCCAGTTTTATGATCCCTTGTATAACTGCTTCACCTTTCAAGACTTCCAGCTGGTCCCTACCCTGGAAGAATTCTCTGATTTGCTGGGTATCCCTATCTTGGATCAGACTCCCTTCACTGGTTGGGAAAAGACTCTTAGGCTTGAGGAGATTGCTGCAGCCCTCCCTTTGACCACCAAGGAGGTAATGGACAACTGGGTGACTAGAAGCAGAGTTAAGGGTTTCTTGGCCAAGTTTCTGATCGGTAAAGCTAACAGTTTCTGGAATGACTTAGACTTCAGGGCGTATGAATACATTCTGGCTCTCTTAATCTATGGTCTAGTCTTGTTTCCTAATCCTGATAACTTCATTAACGTCATTGCCATAAGGATCTTCATGTCTCGGAACCCTGTGCCCACTCTCTTGGGTGATATCCTGCAACAACTCTATGCTCGTACTTCCCAAAGACGAGGAACTCTGTGGTGCTATATTCCTTTGTTAGTGAGGTGGTTTATTTCGCACCTCCTTAAGTTCGTGCTGAAGAACAAAGAAGGAAGAGGTTGGGCTCATAGGTTAATGTCTCTCACTGATAATGACATCATTTGGACTCTTAGAGGTTTGGATGAGGTAGTTGTTATTGATCGTTGTGGAGAATATCCTAATGTTCCTTTGATTGGTACCCAAGGAGGAATCTCTTATAATCCGTGTCTAGCTCTCCGTCAGTTTGGAAGAGCCAGAAGAGCGGGGCCTCATGAGATGTTGGTGCCTCACATCAGTTTTGAGTTTCAAGTAGATAATGACGAGCTGCGTCGTAGATTCATCAAGGCTTGGGACAGAATTCACAAAGCTGACCCACACGAATTGGGACCGAAGACTTCTCTACATATGGAATCCTACTACAGATGGGTCCGCATCCGTGCTCAGAAGTTAGGTATGCCATACGAAGCTGTCAGACCCATCATTCTTGAATATCCTGATAGAGACGGGATTCCTCCAACTGTTCTCCCTCCTCAGATACCTATTGATGTTGATACACTAAAGAGGTCTTGGGCGCAACTACAAGAAGAACGGGATTCTTATCAGGAAAAGTTCAACGAGCAGGAATTGAAAATCCAGAAGCTGACAAAGCAGTTAGAGAACGAGCGGACCTTGAATGACTACATCTATACTGAGAAGAAGAGACCCTGGGATCACTGATGAGCTTTGGATGTTCTTTTACAATTTTTATTTCCCTTTTCAGTATTTCAATTTATGTAACACCTAAGGGCAATATGTTGAACAATTTAAATTCCAAAGTTTAAATCTAATAAAGTGCGTTTCCTTTTTGTTTACAAAGTTGAATCCCGATTGTCTTTGAAAACATAAATCATACGCATTCCATTCATCATATGCATCACAGGTACTCTTCTTTTCAGGTTGCTTAATGTTCTTCGCTGTTTATTTCAGCAATCATCATGAATCCTGAATCATCTACTGAGCAATCCATCAAGACCCTCCAGGCTCAGAACGCCCAGTTCCAAGAGTTGATCATGAGTTTAGCCCAAGGTCAAGAGGAATTGAAGGCTATGCTGGTAAAGAAGAAGAAGAAGAGAATTGTACTATTCAACACTGGCCGGAGGTTTGGCAATACACTGCAAAATGAGGTTGATCAAGCTGGTTCTTCTGTAGGGAAAGGCAGTCCCCAAGGGGGAAGGGTTCCTAGTCCTGTGGTCTCTGACAACGAGACTGATTTCAATGAAGAGCAGTACCCTCCAGCTGAAGATAGGTACAAGCAGTTAGAGGATCGCCTGAATGCCATGGAAATTCAACAGGTGCCTGGGTTGGATTTTGGAGACCTGGGTTTATCTTCTGGGGTGGTAATCCCACATAAGTTCAAGGCACCATCTTTCGCAAAGTATGACGGGGCTTCCTGCCCTAAGCTACATCTCAGATCTTATATGCGGAAGATCCAACCATATACTGTGGACAAGAACTTATGGATCCATTTCTTCCAGGAGAGTCTTTCAGAGACTCATCTCGAATGGTTCTATCAGCTGGATGGAACCAAGATTCGAAACTAGGAGAACTTGGCTACTGCTTTTTATAAGCAATATTAGTACAATGCCGACCTCGCTCCTACACGTACCCAACTCCAGGGTATGTCGCTAGGATCGGGAGAAGGTTTTAAAGAGTACGCGCAGAAGTGGAGGGACCTGGCTGGCAGGGTGCAGCCACCGTTGACGGATTGTGAACTAGTGGACATGTTCTTGGGGACCCTATCTGGTCCATTCTTCAATCATCTCATTGGCAATTCGTCTGCAGGGTTTACAGACCTCATTCTGACGGGAGAGAGGATAGAAGCTGGTATGAAATCAGGGAAGATACAGAAAGGTGCGTCCTCAAGTTCTGAAAAGAAGCCTTTCAAGAAGGAAGTCAGTGTTGTGTATGGGCCCAGAAGGCAAAATAAACCGGAACGCCGCCAAGCTGTCAACGCGGTGGTAATTGCAAAGCCTGTTGCCGCTCCTCGGCAACCTAACCAACCAAGGGGTGAGAGACCCAGAAGAGAATACACTCGGCTTAGTATGACCTTGTCTCAGATCTTGCCGCAACTACTATCAACCAACTTGGTAACTGTCAGAGAAGCTCCGAAGGTGGTAAACACAACCTCTCCGAAGTACAATCCCAATGCCTGTTGTGCTTATCACTTTGATAGCCCGAGGCATTCTACTGATGATTGATGGGCCCTGAAGAATAAGGTTCAAGACCTTATCGATGCTAAAGAGGTTCAGTTCGAGGCGCCCGAGAAGCCTAACGTGGTGACAGCTCCCATGCCCAATCATGGGGTGAATGCTATTGAAGGCGATGCGGAGGAATCTGAATTTGATAGCTGGATCTACCCGACGACCTACGGTGGATTGAACAATTGGACTGCTAAAGACTACATACCTGTTACTTTTGTTACTCAGTAATGAATTCCTTTGTTTTTTAAATTTGTAACGAACAATAATTTGAAACTTTATGGCCCGGTGTCTTACCCGGGGCACCGTGGCTTCATTTGTGAGGGCTTATTACTTGTCATTTCCATATATCATGAATAAAAACATTGGACGTTTTTCGCATTTCAAATCTTGTGCTCCCTTTCTTTCTTTATATATTGCAAAACAGCTATATTTACACACACTCACCTATACAGGTTTCAATCCACTCTGGATCTCACTGGTAACGACTCTGCTACTGCCAGTTATGACTTCGAAAATCCGATCAACTTAGCCGAAGACGAAGGTGAAGATGATTGCGAAGTGCCTGGTGAGCTTGCAAGACTGTTACTCCAGGAAGAGAGGGCCATTCAGCCACATGAAGAGCCGGTGGAAACGGTAAATCTGGGTACTGAGACAGATAGAAAGGAAGTCAAGATTGGTGCCAATCTGGAGCTCAGCGTGAAACAACGGTTGATTCAGATGTTGCATGATTATGTGGAAATCTTTGCCAGGTCCTACGAAGACATGCCTGGGTTGGATACTGACATTGTGGTTCATCACCTACCTACCAAGGAAGACTTCCCTCCGGTTAAACAAAAGGTCCGCCGCATGCGTCCAGAGATGTCCGAGAAAATCAAAGCTGAGGTTATGAAACAATTTGACGTCGGTTTTCTTGCAGTAACTTCTTACCCTCAGTGGGTTGCCATCGTGGTTCCATTGCCAAAGAAAGATGGTAAGGTCCGAATGTGTGTTGACTACAGGGATTTGAACAGGGCGAGCCCCAAGGATGACTTCCCCTTGCCTCACATCGACGTTCTGGTTGACAATACTGCTCAGCACAAGGTGTTCTCCTTCATGGACGGCTTTTCAGGTTATAATCAGATCAAGATGGCTCCTGAAGACATGGAAAAGACTACCTTTGTTACTCAGTGGGGCACCTTCTGCTACAAGGTCATGCCTTTTGGGTTGAAAAATGCTGGGGCAACCTACCAGCGCGTCATGGTTGCTTTATTTCATGACATGATCCACCATGAGATTGAAGTATACGTCGATAATATGATTGCAAGGTCTCAAACTGAGGAGGAACACCTTGACCATCTGCATAAGCTGTTTGACCGTCTGAAGTTGTACAAGCTAAGATTGAATCCAAACAAATGCACCTTCGGGGTAAGATCTGGAAAGTTGTTAGGCTTCGTCGTGAGCGACAAAGGTATTCAAGTGGACCCTGCCAAGGTTAAAGCCATACAAGAAATTCCAGTTCCCAAGACAGAGAAAGAAGTCAGAGGCTTTCTAGGACGTCTGAATTATATTACCTGATTCATCTCGCACCTAACTGCTACATGTGAACCAATCTTCAAGCTGCTGAAGAAAGATCAGGTAGTACGTTGGAATGATGAATGTCAGGCCGCTTTCGACAGAATCAAAGAGTATCTCCAAGAACCACCCATTCTTATGCCACCGGTTGAAGGGAGACCTCTAATACTATACCTGACAGTACTTGACAGCTCAATGGGGTGTGTGTTGGGGCAGCATGACGAGTCTGGCCGAAAAGAGCACGCCATTTATTACCTTAGCAAAAAGTTTACCGACTGTGAGACCCGATACTCACTGCTCGAGAAAACTTGATGCGCTTTGGTATGGGCTGCTCGCCGGCTGAGACAGTATATGTTGACTCACACTACTCTGTTGATTTCTAAAATGGATCCAATAAAGTACATATTCGAAAAGCCTGCTCTGTCTGGAAGAATAGCAAGATGGCAGATGATCTTGACAGAATACGACATCCAGTACACGACTCAGAAAGCAATCAAAGGAAGTGTATTGGCAGACCATTTGGCACACCAGGCAGTAGACGACTACCAGTCAATGAACTTTGAATTTCCTGACGAGAACATCATGGTAGTGACTGATTGTGAAGTACCTGGAACGGATGAAGGACCTGAGGAAGGATCCCGATGGTCTATGCACTTTGACGGAGCCTCCAACGCTTTGGGTAACGGTATCGGCGTTGTGATCATATCCCCCAAAGGCACTCATACTCCACTTACTGCCCGGCTATGTTTCAACTGCACCAACAACATGGCGGAGTATGAGGCATACATCATGGGTCTTCAAGCTGCGATTGACTTAAGGATCAAGTTTCTGAGTGTCTTCGGAGATTCCGCTCTCGTGATCAATCAGATCAAAGGCGAGTGGGATACGAAACACCCAAACCTTATTCCTTACAAAGAATGTGTGTTGACATTGATCCCATTTCACAGAGATAACTTTTGAACACTTCCCAAGAGAGGAGAATCAGTTGGCGGACCCGCTGGCTACGATGTCTTCCATGTTCAAAGTCAAATGGGACAACGAGGCTCCCCGGATCATTATCTGGAAATTGGATGAACCTGCATATTGTTGTGATCTTGAGACTGAAGAGGTAACTGAAAAACCTTGGTATCATGAAGTGAAGAGGTACTTGGAAGCTCAAGAATACCCCGAGGGTGCATCTGTCAACGACAAGAAGTTTCTGAGAAGGTTCGCAGCAAAGTTCTTCCTCAGCAACGACATTCTATACAAGCGAAACCATGATTCAACCTTACTGCGTTGTGTGGATAAGACTGAAGCAGAAAAGATCATGGCAGAACTACATGAAGGTACCTTCGGAACGCATTCCAGTGGACACACCATGGCAAAGAAAATCCTTCGGGCAGGATATTTCTGGTCCACAATGGAAGCCAACTGTTACCAACATTCTCGGACATGTCATAAGTGCCAAATCTATGCTGATAAGGTGCACGTTCCTCCAGTCCCTCTGAATGTCTTGACTGCACCTTGGCCTTTTGCAATGTGGGGTATTGATATGATCGGTGAGATCAAACCTACGGCATCCAACGGGCATCGCTTCATCTTGGTGGCGATCGATTACTTTACAAAGTGGGTTGAAGCAGCTTCCTACACTACCGTAACCAAGAACGTCGTGGCACGGTTCATTCGACACAACTTGATCTGTCGATACGGCGTCTCGGAAAGGATCATTACAGACAATGGTACCAATCTTAATAACAAGATGATTACTGAGCTCTGCGAGCAATTCAAGATATGGCACCACAACTCTTCTCCTTATCGGCCGAAGATGAATGGGGCTGTAGAAGCAGCAAATAAGAATATCAAGAAGATTGTGCAGAAGATGACAGTGACCTATAAAGATTGGCACGAGATGTTACCGTTTGCTCTTCATGGGTACCGTACCTCAGCAAGGACGTCAACCGGGGCAACCCCCTTTTCCTTGGTCTATGGCATGGAGGCAGTCTTGCCAATTAAAGTCCAGATACCCTCTCTCCGGATAATGAAGGATGCAGGTTTGAGCGAAGATGACTGGATCCAGACTCGACTTGATCAGTTAAACCTAATTGACGAAAAGAGACTCACTGTTATTTGTCATGGTCAAACGTATCAAAAACGGATGATCAGGGCATTTAACAAGAAAGTCAGACCACAAGAGTATCAAGTTGGGGACCTGGTAATCAAACGCATCATTCTTCCTCAAAGTGATCCCAGGGGAAAATGGACCCCCACGTACGATGGGCCATTTATGGTTAAACATGTCTTCTCAGGAGGGGCCATGATTCTAACCACTATGGATGGTTACGACCTTCCTCACCCCGCCAATGCAGACATAGTAAAAAGATACTACGCATGATAAAAGACCCGCTAGGTTGACACACCTAGGCAAAAATAAGGGCTTCCCGGCGAACCAAAAGGGTTCGGGCAAAAATAAGGGATGAAATGAAAAAAATATGTACACCCGGCAAGTCGAAAACCTGAAAAGGCGGCTTGGGCAAAAATGGGTATCCCGGTGGACTGAAAACCCGAAAGGGCGGTCCAGGCAAAAGTTAGGGATTAAAGCGTAATACTATGTCTCATTGAATCACCTTGCATCCAGAATCCGGTATCAACTATCAGGTTCATAAGGCATCGATCAGTCAGCTTCATCTTCAACTGAGCAGCCAAGTGATGAGACGCTCGAAGATATAAAGGCGATAGCAGAGTTGGAACCCAGTGGGATTATTCCTTTCACATAGCTGTTTTGTTTTCTTTTTCACAAAATTGTATAAACTCTGTTGTTCGGCGGTGTTCTCTTACTAGGACGCCAGCCTCTTGTACATAAACGCCTATTTACAGGAAAATTCCAAAATCAATACAAATTCACTTTTAAGATAAATTGCCAATTATTTTTCCTTTTTCTGTTTTGTTGTGCAAAGAACGTCCAATGTTCAAATTTTGATATATGCATTTGACACTAATTGCTAATTCATAAATATTTGCATATGAAACAAAGGGCTAATTACAGGTGACATCAGAAACAAGGGCAATAATGAGTCGTCTATAGTGATCTAGTTGCTCTGTCCACCAAGGTACTAAGGTAAGTTCGGCTGAAGAATGTAACTCAGATACTTTCACTCCCCGCCGAGTAAGACAAGAATCAACAATTCTCCCCAAGCAGAGTTGGTCTCCCAGCAGCCCCTAAAAGGCACAATATCCCTAGCAAGTCAACAACACTCTCCCTGAGCAGAGTTAGTCTGCTGTCAGCCTCAAGGAAGTTGGATTATCCCCCGAAGATCTCAATATTCCCCAACGGAGTACACAAACATTCCTAGCAAGCATCCCCGGCAATCTTGATTTTAGATTGTTCCCTGGAGGTATACCGGACATCCAGTGGAGCCATTCCCCAGTCCAATCTGAAAAGTTTCCCCAGGAGAGTTCAATCAATCTCCCCAGTAGATTCAGGAAGCTTATCCCCAGTAGATTCTGGAAGCTTATCACCTGCAGAGTACGAACGCGCCTCCCCGATTTTATTCAAAGGTTATTTCCCCACCAGGATATAACTGGGTTATCCTCAGCCAATTGCCACGGAAAGATCGTCCCCGGTGAAGTCTTCCTATCCCCAGCGGAGTTCATCAAATCTTCCAACATAGCTCAACAATGGTATCCCCAGCGGAGTTATCATCAACATCTCAGCAAAGTGCCTCTCTTCCCACAGAGTAATTCCCCGCAGAGTAATCTCTCCAGCAAAGTTTATTCCTCAACAGAGTCATCTTCTCCTACGGGTTTATTCTCGCAACCATCATCCCCAGCGGAAATGAAGAACTTCACTCTTCAACAACAGCCCAGGATTCAAGCTCCCGGCATTCGTCAAGGATTTATTTTCCTAGACAAAAAAATACATTCATAAAAATCACATCTTCACACATTATAGCATGCACATACGCATCATGAATATACGATCTCATTTATTTTGAGAACATCACGCGTTTCATACATCATGACATTGCATACAACTAACATTTTGTCTTTTCAGGGCAAAGGTCAATACAAAAGATGATTACTATCAACTGTCGCGATTCCAAATTCGATACCTGTATCTAGCCAGGGCATATCTGTGAGCGATTACTTGTGGATTCGACGCCTGTATCTAGCCAGGGCATATCTGCATGAAGAAATTCCGGACTCGATTCCTCTATCCAGCCAGGGCACGTCTGAAGAGTTTGAAGATTCGATTCCTGTATCCAGCCAGGGCATATCTGTTGACGACTAATTCCGGACTCGATTCCTGTATACAGCCAGGGCACGTCTGAAGAGTTTGAAGATTCGATTCCTGTATCTAGCCAGGGCATATCTGTTGACGACTAATTCCGGACTCGATTCCTGTATCTAGCCAGGGCACGTCTGAAGAGTTTGAAGATTCGATTCCTGTATCCAGCCAGGGCATATCTATTGACGACTAATTCCAGATTCGATTCCTGTATCCAGCCAGGGCACGTCTGAAGAGTTTGAAGATTCGATTCCTGTATCCAGCCAGGGCATATCTATTGACGACTAATTCCGGACTCGATTCCTGTATCCAGCCAGGGCACGTCTGAAGAGTTTGAAGATTCGATTCCTGTATCCAGCCAAGGCATATCTGTTGACGACTAATTCCAGATTCGATTCCTGTATCCACCCAGGGCACATCTGTGAGTAACTGATTGTAGACTCGATACTTGTATCCAGCCAGGGCATATCTACATGAAGAGTTTAGAGATTCGATACCTGTATCCAGCCAGGGCATATCTACATGAAGAGTTTAGAGATTCGATACCTGTATCCAGCCAGGGCATGTCTACATGATGAGTTTGAAGATCAACCCCTGTAACAGGCCAGGTAACTATCTTTCTTTCTCAGGTACGCAAGTTCTCACTAAGGAATCTCTTACGCGATCGACACCTAGATGGCATCTATAAGCCCATCCACATACCGACAGTCTCCAAATGGCATCCATAAGCCCATTCCCGATAAGATTCTGTTACAGCTCTAGATGGCATCTATAAGCCCATCCTCCTATTCATCATCTCTCCAAATGGCATCTGTAAGCCCATTCCCGACATCACACTGCTAGCATTCTATTATGTGAGTGCAAATTTCTGGGCACTTTAGTGTTCAATCATCTTCCACCTTCGGATCACGAAAGGCACGCAAGCCAATCTACATCCTCAGGTCTAAGAAGATTGAACAGGGGCAACTGTTGTACCCCAAAATTTGCCCTCCCATATTCTTCAAGATTTGGCAAGATCAAGCTTCAAAATCCCTCAAGGGTTGCACAGTCCAATTGCCTCCTAACACAGTCAAAATTAGGGTTTTGGTTCTTGCAAAGAAATTGAGGCTTTCAAGGGTCCAATCAAGTCCCATATGCCTATATACATTGTCAAACATCTATATGTCAAGTTTCAAGACTCACAACATCAAGTTGCACAGTCAAAAGCCCTAAATGCTTCACAGTCAACTGTAGGGGCAAAATGGTCATTTGGCAGTCAAAAGTCAAATTTTTTGATCAACATCTTATTTTGAAGCCAAAATCATCATTTGATCAATTCTTGATCATGATTTCTCAAGCATGGCTCAAAAAGTCTCAAGATGCAAAAGTTTCTATTTTTGGACAACTGAAAAGTCAACTGTAACTTGACCACGGCATAACTTTTTCATGGTTCATCAGAAAAATCCCATCCAATGCTAATTTTGAAGGGGATGACATTTCCTACAACTCATCTTCACATTCCAAGTCCAAGAAATGCTCTCACAAAAAGTTATCAATTTCAACATTATAGGTCATTTTCAAAAGTCACAAAAAGGCACTTTAAGTCAAAGACCATAACTTGAGATTGGTAAATCAAAATGACATGAGACCAAAGTCATTGGTTAGAGGACTTCAAGACCTTTCCAAAATGTCCAAGAACATGTTCATAGCTTCAAAATTGAGCAAGATATGCATTGGAGAAGTTGGGGAATTTTTGGGAATTTTCAAAAGTCAACTTTGCCTAAAACACTTCATTTTTGCTAATGGGCCTCAAATTCTTTCTTGAATCATTACCCAAGGCCTATGCACGACCCATTGGACTTAATTTGATTTATTTTCTTATTTTTAATTAATTAATTGAATTTATATTAATATTAATTCATTTAATTGGTTTTAATTGTAGGAAAATTAAAAAGATATGCTTTTTGGATCTTTTTGTGAAGCAATAAGGCTAGGGCAAGCTAGCAACTCGTGTGCACTTCCAAGACCTCAAAATATCCATGATTGGCAAGGTTTCATGAAAGAAAAGATTGAAAAAGATATGATTGGCAATCACATATTCAAGTCATAATGCAATGGATTCATGGGCCTTATTCTAACCTAAATTCATTCACATATATGTGCTGAAGGAAACCCTAAAGAAGGAGACGAAAAAGCTGCCATAGAAAGCCATAACCACTTTGCAAAAATTCAAGAAAAACTTGAAAACTGAAATCAATACTCCAAGCAAATTCGAACCCTTTTCTTGTTTCCAATACATTGCTGGACCTTCCAGGAAGCTGTTGCAATCAAGAACGAGCCTTTACACCATCAGAATCGTCCACACTAAGTCACACGGTTTGCATATATTTCCAGAATTACATATCATGATTCATGTGCTTTTGACCATTTTTTTGGATTGATTTATGTTAATAGGGACCTTATGAAGCTGTTGGTATAAACCAATTTGATTGTAGCCTTCTGAATCAAAATATACCATGGACGAAATTTAGGTTTTTAAAGCTTGGATTTTGGGGTTTTTTACAGGAGGAAAAATTGGACCATGTCATGACCATGGTTGAATTCGTCAAGGCCAGACGAATTCAACCAGACTATCGCGCTCAATTTATATAACCTGTGTGCTTAATCGCTATTTTTGGCGCTTTCAGTTTGTGGGGGTTAAAAACCCCCGCTATCTTGTTTTGTATTCTGCAGAAAACGAAGAAGAAAACGTGCGTGGCATCATGTGACTGGGTAGTTCAAATCTGGCGCGCTTTGTTTTGTTCTATATCATAATGCTTTGTTTTTTTATATAATATTTAATGTCCAGTTATATTACAAACGCGCTGGATAGCTCAGTTGGCAAAGGCTCAATGACAAGGAACGCTGGGACCTGGGTTCGATTCCCAGGTCCCCCATATATTTCTTCATCTTTTTCTTAACCCATTCCAATGCAGCAACGATTCAATGGTCCACCATACGTCAGGAAAGTCAACCAGGCTTTGTCTTAATGGGCCTGAATTGCTTCACAAAAACCTCCACTTTGGGCCATCACACCCCTTGGTTTGCATATTTAAATTTTATTTTCTCTTCTTTTTAATACTTTTAATTGTTTTAACTATTTTTCTTAATTCACCACAAATTAATTTTTTCCCAATAAAAATCAGAAACTCAAAATTGTAAATATATTTAATTATTTAGTAATTTCCCCATTAACTTATTTTTGTAAATAAATATTAAATAATTAACTTAGCTTAATTTAGGTTTATATTTTAATCTTTTTTTAATAAATAAAAATTATATAGAATTAGGTTTTAACACTTTTAATCTTTTTTTTCTTAATTAATTATTATCATCATTATTAATTATTATTATTTTGTAAATAACATGTAAATTAAATAATTTAGTTAATTAGCCTAACTTTAACATTTTCATTAGTAATTAAAATAAACTTAGAACTAGGGTTTCACCAGCTTTAATTTTAATTCTTTTTTTCTTTATTTCCATAATAAATACAAAAAACATAAAAAACACTTTCTTTTCTTTAATTAAATAATTAATTAGGTTTTAATTTAATTTAATTTCAAGCAAATGGTCAAAACCCGAGGACGTCCTGATTTTAATTCTTTCGCACGTTATTCTTATTTCTTTTGATTATTATGTAACTGCTTCCAAGGATGTAATAGTAATTAGGTTTATTGCTTTTTTTTACTTTCCGCATCTTTATCAAAAACGGGTCTTTGTTTTTTGGCGATGTATAGACTCGCGCCTTGTAATAGCGTAGCTTTTACCTTTCCGTCTTTTAATTTTCCGCACTCCTAACTGCTAATTGCATGAAAGAATGTATGATAACTAAAAACAACTCGTAGCTCACGATTGCATGATCAAAGATAACTCTTAACATGAAAACAACACACAATGCACCTGTCACTTCTAGGGTACGCCTCACTCGTTGCCTTCGAAAGTGGTTGTCAAGTATAGGATGTTTTAGCAGTTGCCCTTATGTCTAAGGTCCAGTTGCCTCGAAACAGTTGCCTCGAAACGGTTGCCTCGGATTAAAAAGGATCTAGGATATTAGGGTTACTTCTAAGGTGTCCTAACTGTTGCTTCGGTGACCACACTGTCCCTCAATCGAATTGACCCGAACACCTCCAACGGTGGTGCTACCTACCTCTCAATGGTGGGATGACACTACCTTAAGGACTTTTACACAGCCTAATTCCTTAGGATAGGTAGATGACTCATGGGTACTTGCTCTCTTCAAAAACAAACAAAACAATATTTTCACACTGACACTTTCAAAAGTTTTCAAACAAATTTTTCATACACTCTTGAGGACAGATACAAGAGTCACTCAGAAATTTTTCAATGAAACTTTTTCAAACCCACTCACATTTTGAAAAGCAAACATTTTGAAAACATAAGAGCAAGTACCTAAGAGCCTGTGGATAACCATGGATAGAAAGGGTGCTAACACCTTCCCTTTCTATAAATCTATCTCTCGAACCGAGAAACATTCTCATAAGGAATTTTGCTGTGCTTTTGTCCTTTCCATGTTTGAGAACATAAAAGATGGTGGCGACTCTTGCTTACCGCGACATACGCGAACCAGCTTTAAACAGTCAGTTCTATTTCCACCGATCACAGTTACCCTAGAGGTGCAAGTGTGAAGAGTGTGTTAATTTAGTTATTTATCTTGAGTATTAATGTTTTCTATGTTTGTTTTTAGTCTTGTCATACAAACCCTAGTTATTATCAGTTAAATATGTATAGAGAAATAAAGTGCAGAATGTAAAAAATCTAAGCTATTACATGACTTTGGGGCAGATACATAGGTATAGAGATTTGCGAGAAAAGTAAACCTACACTATTACATCCTCGGAGCAGATACATAATTAGAAAAATGTGAGAAAAGAAATCTATGCTATTACATTGGTAGTGTAACCTATATAATTTTCTAGGAAGTTAAATATCAACTGATAAATAACAAAAGTGTTAAAAATGTCAAAGACCTAAAAGCTAAGTGTTAATGTTTTTGATGTTTTATAGAAAATACTTTAAGTGATAATAATTAATTAAAACCTAATTGTTTCTAATTAATTTTAATATTAAGAAAAATGGTAATTAATTAATTAATTAATAAAAACATGTCAAGAATTTAATTATTAATTGAAAACCCTAATCCTAATTTGTTAAGTTTTGAAAAAGATTAGGTTAGTTAATGGTTAATTAAAATAATTAACTAAGAAAAAGAAAGAAAATTAGGTTAGAAAAAATAGGGTAAAAAGAATTTGCATGGGATGGGTGTTGAACCCACGCCCTGGATCTCATAGGCGCGCCCTCCTGCCACTGTTGCATGAGCTTGCTGGTGTTTGAGAATGGGAAGCAATCATTATAATATTAGCATGCGCATTAGTTTGGAAAAACAATAAAAATAATTACAAGGCGTAGGGATCGAACCCACGCTCCTCATGTTACAAGCCTTTGTCCCCAACCAATTGCGCCATGATGCGTTTTTGTTATTAAAATACAAGCAAATAAATATATAATAAAAGTGAGTGAATCAGAGAAGCGTCGGAGCCCTAGCTCCAGTCGTCTTCTCCGGCGAGACAATTTTCCAACCTGCAAAAATAGCAAGATTTAAAGGTTAAAAGGGGTTGCGTCCCCCTAATTTGGACCTCCTGAATCCAATGGTGGTGTTAGTTTAGCCTGAAACTGCTTGTATCGTGAGTTTCGAAGCAAACACTTTAACCTGCCCTAACAATGGTAACTCATCATCCCTGCGTAAAAGCATGCAAGTAATAGATCAAAACAATTCTAAACATGATTATGAACATGTATGTATGCATTAAATCAATCCATAATGCATGGATAAAAAGTTGAGTTTATAGAATTTTACCCAACTAGTGTAATCGATGGAGGATGCTCTGGCGTGTTTCAAGCTTCAAGGATGGTTGGAGTGGACTCTGGGAACTCCAGAAAGATGATAGGGTGCTTGGAATCGATTGATCAAGGCTGGAGATGAAGGTTTCAAGTTGCCCTAGTTTTGAAAATTTTGATATTTTTAGGGCTTGTTCTCGAGACAATTTATGTGTCCTTGATGGTCTGAACATGTTATGTATTTATAGGAGAGAAGATTAGGTCAACAAACATGAATCAAATCTGTGTATTTCATGACCAAATATTTTATTGGAATTTTTGCATGAAATCTTTCTTTTAGGCCAGTTGTCACCAGGTTTTTGGGTTTATGATTTGATTCAAAAATAGATCCCTATGTCTTATATCATTTATTTGGTATTTTATTTGATTTAGTTTGCTTTTGATTGAATTAAATCAAAATAAAAACCACAAAAATAAATTAATGTATTAAGAGGTCTATTATGAGGTCATGAACGCGATTGGACCTTAAAAGATAGGCCCATTAGCCCAAAATTTTAAATTTTCTCAATTTGGACTTCATGCATTTTCTCAAAATTTCCCAACTTGCAGCAATCATAACTCACTAAATTTTTGTCATATGAAGATGGTCTTGGACTTTTAGGAAACCTCAAGATGTCTCCTACAACTTCCATGTTGGTCATTTTTTCATTTGGAGTCTTTAACTTGATGTAATTGCTTTGACCAAGAAAGTCTTTTTGTTGACTTTTAAAATGACCTGTAATATTTTGGATCATATATCTCAAATGAAGCATTTTTGGACTTGAGCTTAGAGATACAAAGTTGTAGATAATTTAATTCCCTTCAAGATAGGCTTTGGTTGAGAAATTTATGATGAATTATGTGAAAGTTATGCTTGGTCAAAGTTCAGTTGACTTCTCCTTAAGAAAACCCTAATTTAGTAACTTTTGACTTTTGACGAATCTTAAGTTTTCTTGATGAATCATGATAAAACCTTGATCAAATGATGAATATGAGTTCACAATTTTGATGTTCACCAAAAATCTTGAAGTTTGACTGTAGATTGGTCAAAGTTGACTTTTTGTCCAATACAATTGATTTTCAATCATCTAGCTAATTGATTGAGCAAACTTGTACTACAAGCCTTGAAATTTGGTATGAGGATACTTTGAAGCATATGAGGAACCATGAATTCCACTTGAGGCATTAGGAGTCCAATTTTCCTTGAGAAAAGAAAAACGCTAGTTGTAGGTCAACTGCTTAGGAGGAGAGCTTGTCTGGTCAACCCTTGAGTAGTCTTGAGAAATTGAGAACCTTAAGAGTATGAGGGGACCTATTGAAATAATTTTTATTAAAAATGGGAGGGAAATTTTGGGTTACAACAACTTCTCCTGTTCAATCTTCTTAAACCAGAATAGTTAGATTGGAATGTCTGTTATTCGTGATCTGAAGGTGGAAGAGGATTGAACACTTAAGTGCCCAGATATTTGCACTCACATGTGCACGAAGTAACACTGTTGATTGATTGTACTACTTGAACAGGATTAAAGATGCCATTCGTAGAAGTGATAAAGTGTCGTCGGAGATGGCCTTAAGGATTTCATCGAAAGTAACTGTTGATAGGAGTATCAGAATGAGTCTATGTCAGACTGTATCTAAAGAAGTATACTAGAATGAGTTTGTGTCCGACTGTATCTAGAAAACATGGTGGGGAGTGTCCAAATGAATCTTATTTCTCGATTGTATCTGATAGAATGAGTCTATTTCTTGACTATATCTAGGAGAGGATCAGAATAAGCCTTTGCTCGACTGTATCTGAAAAATGTATTGGAATGAGTCTACGCCCGACTGTATCTAGAATTGGATCAGAATGACTCTTCACTCGAATGTATTTAAAAAATTTATTGGAATTAATCTACGCTCGATTGTATCCAAACAACGTATTGGAATGAGTCTACGCCTGAATGTATCCAAAAGACTATCAGAATGAGTCTTTGCTTAACTATATCTGAGAAGTGTATCAGAATGAGTCTTCACTCGATTGTATATGAAAAATTATGTTAAAATGGGTCTACACTTGACTGTATCCAGGAGGGTGTCAGAATGATCTTTCGTCTGGTTGTATCTGACTAATTCTTTTCAGAATGAATCTATTTGATTTTATCTAAGGGAGATGCTTTTCAGAATGAATCTCTGAAGGAGATGCTTGTCAGAATGAATCTATCCGATTTTATCTGAGGGAGATGCTTTTTAGAATGAATATTTGAAGGAGATTCCCTTCAGAATTAGTCTATGAGGGAAATCATTTGGTTATGTAGATAGACGCTCCGTCCTGTTTCGGGAATTGATCTACAACTTATCTATAGATTGTTGATAATATTCGTTTGTCTACGAACTTAACTTGAAAATAAAGTTAGTTTTATGCAATGTCGTGATGCATGAAATGTATTTTGTAGTGATGCTCTCAAAATAAATGAGAATGGTATATGTGTTTCACATTTTATGATATTTCGTGAATAATGTATGGATGCAACATGTCGTTGGAGCTTATCAGTAGCTTTGTGTAACAACTCTGGTTGGGGAAAATAAATCACTGGTTGTTGTTGGGGATGAAGAAATTAATTCTTCAATTTTTGTTTAGAACGACTTTACTGGGGTTTCCTACTTTCTGTTTGAGGACACTCCACTGGGGATCTCTGACTTTTGCTTGGGGATAGAAGCATTCCAAGAGAGTCGGTCGTTTGTCTGTCGTTTTATTGAAGGATTTGATTCTTATGTACCCTGACTGGGGATAAAAGAGATGGATAATACTTTGATGTGCTATCTGGCTAGGTTTCAAATACGGGTATCAGCTCTTCTAGGGAGGAGGACGTTGAATGACATCTGGCTGGATAAGAGGTTTCTATCGAGGAATTTGTAGTATTGGAGAAATAAACTCTGTTAGGGAATTAAATCCTATAGACTGCATTGAGGGGATAATCTTTGATGGGGATTGGAAATTCATAGGCTGTTGAGGTAGTTTTCACTGTATGTTTGGGAAATGATCCAATTTCCTTATCTACTAGGGAACCTATTTGGGAGGATGATCATGTCAAGCTATCCCTCTGCTGGAAGATGCTCCAATTTCTGTCTGAGGGCCTGTTATACTTTTTAGGGAATATATCTCTGCTGGGGATGAGCTTGTGAATATAGCTCTGTAGAGATAGTTCCATGGAGATTGCTTTGCGGGGGTTTGTGGATAACTTGAACATTATTTCAACTTCTAGAGTCTTTAGTAAATGCTAATACTGTTTTTATGCATACATTTTGTAAATAATAATCCTATTCAAATGCATATTGTTGTACCCCAAAATTTGCCCTCTCATTTCTCAAGAAATCTCTCACAAGATCTCCATTGGTTCAAGACTGCACAAAGTTTGATCAGCTCAAGACACCTCCTCAAGCACTGATAACTGAAAATTAAGGTTTGAGTTTGAACAAGGACAAATGGACTTTTAATTCCCCATATGACTTTCATGGATAGTTTGTGACCCTCAAGATTTCTCATGTCAAGTTTCAAGTCTTGGATCACATTTTTGCTCAGTCAATTGATCAGTTGACCTAAAATCAGTTGTATTGGAGAAAAAGTCGACTATGGTCACTTTACAGTCAAACTTCATAATTTTTTATCCATATCAACACTATGAACTCATATATGTCATTTTATCAAGTTTGGATCCAAATTCCTCAAGAAATTTGATCAGATCATCAAAAGGGCAAAATGGTCAAAATTAGGGTTTTAACTAGGAAGGTGCAATTTTTGATTTTTGACCTAGAAAATAACTTATTGGTTTGAGACATGATCTCAAGGATTCAAATGCTTCATTTTGACCTAATGACATGGCTCAAAACATTTCTCAAGATCAATTGATTGATAGATGAATTTCAGTCAACTGATGAAAAGTCAATTGTATATTAAAAAGTCAAACTTTGACTTTTTGGTCAAGATCAAGTATCAAATATCATAATTCATCAAGACATGTCAAAATATGAAACTTGTTCATCAATAAATCAAAAATCCAAGATTTCAT
The DNA here is from genome assembly GCA_948472305.1 of Vicia faba. Lineage (NCBI taxonomy): Eukaryota > Viridiplantae > Streptophyta > Magnoliopsida > Fabales > Fabaceae > Vicia > Vicia faba. The sequence goes on from CATIWC010001962.1 coordinate 72,016, forward strand.
TTTGAAAAGTCAAAATTTCTAAACTTAGAATTTTTTCTAAGTGTTGGAAATTCACATTGTTTTCACAACTTTGAGCCAAATTTACATCATGATGCAAGATGATTCAAAGGAAACTTCCAACATGAAAGTTATAGATTTAAATGATATCTAAAACTTTGTAGAGCATAAATTTTTCTGTAAATGCTTGGATTTCAAGTTATGATTTTGTGAAGACATGTTCATAAAACTTGAGGACTTGGTGAAATTTTGCCCTAGTTTAGGCAGGATTTTGACCTAACTTCATGGAAAATTTTCACCTAGTTCCAAGATGAATCTTCAAAAATGTCCAACATAGAGGTTTTATAGGATGTTACAAGCTTCCCAAAATGTCACAGAACTCATTGAGATCATACTTGAGCAAGGAGAATCAAAGGCAAGAAGTTAGGGTTTCAAACTTGAATTACAAGCCATTTCTTGATGAGCACATAATCCAATCTCAATGTTAGGTTGCATAATCTTGCTTTTCAGGCCTTTTAACTCGTGTATCTATCCATCATTAATGGATTACACAAACTTTTAAGCTATAATCCAAGTGGTTTAAGCATTGTCCAATTTAAATTGCCATTTTTGGAAGAAAGTTAACAATGTCATTCTTGAAAAGCAAGCTTTATGCACAAAGTCAATTCTTGAGCCTCTCACTTGTTCCCTCTGATCACACTTCATCTACAAAGTCAGAAGCAAGTTTGTTTAAAGCATAACCACTCTATAATAGCAAGTACAAAGGGCATTGAAACTTGATTTCTCATGAAAATCACATGTTGAGTTTAAACATGTGATTTTGAATTCTGATCAAATACAAGTCTCAAAACTTGTTACTTATAAATAGAGGCACTATTTGTGAGATAAGGCACGAGCTTGAACACCCTGAAACTCTCCCAAACTCCCTCAAGTTAGAACTTGCATCAAAACTCCATTGTTGTGCACATTCTGACTTTGAAACCTAAACTCCCATTTCCCTCGTACCTTTTCATTCCAAATCAATCATAAAGCTTCTATACATCAAATATAATCCATCTCCATCCCTTTTTCACAACTGTAACTCCATCTTCATCATCTTCCAAACTCAAAAACAGAGCTCTGCAAGCTGACTTCTCCAGGCCATTTCATCCATCCATTGCTCAAGCTAATCATTGCATTAGCTTCCTGGGAACTTGAGGAAGCTAACCTGATCATTGCAGCACCTTGAATCAAGCTCATTTGCATTTCACGATTTCCAGTTTTGAGGTGTCATTTCTGAACTTCTATCTTTTCATTTAGACATTGTTAGGCTTGCATTTGTGAAGATAAAATATAGATATCATTGCCCTGAAATTGTACATGTCTAAAGATTTCATTTATATTGCTTGAGTAGTGAGAATTTTAAGTTTGAACTTTCTAAAAAAGTTAGGTCAGAATTTGGTACCATTCAAAATTCATACTCATCTTTGATTTATAGTTTTAGTAATTTACATTTCTGGAATCGTTGTGGAATTTGGAACAAGTTTGATGTTTACATTTTTGCAAATGGATGAGAAATGATGAAGTTGCAGATGTTCAGGCTGGAGGTTGAAGATGAAGTCATTTTCAGGACTTGACTTGTGTTATGTATTTATTGTTTTGTTTATGTTACCAGATGGAATGATGAATGCCAGATTGCATTTGACAAGATCAAAGAGTATTTACAAGAGCCTCCTGTTTTGATGCCACCAGTCGAAGGAAGACCATTGATCATGTATCTGACCATTTTAGAGAACTCAATGGGGTGTGTATTGGGGCAGCATGATGAGTCTGGACGAAAAGAGCATGCTATTTACTACCTGAGCAAAAATTTTACCGACTGTGAAACTAGATATTCACTGCTCGAGAAAACTTGTTGCGCTCTGGCATGGGTTGCTCGCCGGCTAAGACAGTATATGCTGACTCATACTACCTTGTTGATATCTAAGATGGATCCGATAAAAGACATCTTCGAGAAGCCTGCTCTGTTTGGGAGGATAGCTAGATGGCAGATGATCCTAACAGAATATGACATATAATATACTACCCAAAAAGCTATAAAGGGCAGTGTGCTAGCTGATCATCTTGCCCATCAAGCTGTAGAAGATTATCAGTCCATGAAATTTGAATTCTTGGATAAAGATATCATGACATTAGACAACTGTGAAGAAATCAAACCATATGACGTACCTGAATAAGGATCCTGATGGATCATGTTCTTTGATGGGGCCTCCAATGCACTTGGTAATGGTATCGGCGTTGTACTCATATCTCCGGAAGGATATCATACTCCCTTTACTGCCAGACTTTGCTTCCACTGTACGAATAACATAGCAGAATACGAAGCATGCATCTTTGGTCTCAAGGATGCCATAGATTTGGGAATCAAGTCTTTAGATGTGTTTGGAGATTCATCTTTGGTCATCAGTCAGATCAAAGGAGAATGGGACACTAAACATCCAAATCTTATCCCTTACAAAGAACATGTTTTGACATTGCTATCACGTTTTGAGAAGATTACCTTCGAGCATTTCCCGCGAGAAGAAAATCAGCTAGCAGACGCTCTAGCCACAATGTCATCTATGTTTAAACTTAATTGGGATAACGAAGCTCCCCAGATCACCATCGAACGAATGGATGAACCAACACATTGTCACGAAATTAATACTGAAGAGGTAGTGGACCAACCTTGGTTTCATGAAGTCAAGAGGTATCTCAAGGCTCAAGAATATTCGGAAGGAGCTTAAATCAATGATAACAATTTCTTAAGGAGATTCTCTGCTAAGTTCTTCCTTAGTAATGGCATCCTGTACAAACGCAATCATGACTCCATTCTGCTTCAGTGTGTGGATAAGGTTGAAGCGAAAAAGATCATGGCTGAATTACATGAAGGTAATTTTGGCACTCACTCCAGTGGGCATACGATGGCAAAGAAAATCCTACATGCAGGCTATTATTGGTCTACCATGGAAGCAGACTGCTATCAACACTCTCAGACCTGTCATAAGTGTCAAATTTATGCTGACAAGGTGCATGTACCTCTGGTTCCTCTGAATGTCTTGACGGCTCCTTGGCCCTTTGCTATGTGGGGAATTTATATGATTGGGGAGATCGAGCCTACAACTTCCAATGGACACCATTTCATCCTAGTGGCCATTGACTATTTTACAAAGTGGGTCGAAGCAGCTTCCTTCGCATCCGTTACTAAGAATGTTGTTGCTCGCTTCATCAAGCAAAATCTCATTTGCCGGTACGATATCCCAGAAAGGATCATCATTGACAGTGGTACAAATCTTAACAATACTATGATCACCGCCTTGTGCGAGCAGTTCAAGATTCAGCATTACAATTCTTCCCCCTATCGGCCAAAGATGAATGTTGTTGTTGAAGCTGCAAACAAAAACATTAAAAAGATCATACAGAAAATGACAGTCACCTACAAGGACTGGCATGAGATGCTACCATTTGCTCTCCACGGGTGTCGTACCACGACTCACACATCAACTGGGGCAACACCCTATTCTTTGGTTTATGGTATGGAGGTTGTTTTGCTTATTGAGGTTCAGATCCCCTCTTTGAGAATTATGAAGGATGCAGGTTTGAATGAAGACAATTGGATCCAGACTCGACTTGATCAACTGAACTTAATTGATGAAAAGAGACTTACTGCTGTTTTCCATGGTCAGATGTATCAAAAATGGATGATCAAGGCTTTCAACAAGAAGTCAGACGCCAAGTATATCAAGTTGGAGATCTAGTGATCAAACGCATCATCTTGCCACAAAGTGATCCCATGGGCAAATGGACTCCTACCCATGAAGGACCATTTGTAATCAAAAGCATATTCTCCGGTGGGGCAATGATCATAACCACCATGGACGGCGATGACCTGCCACACCCTGCGAACACAGATATAGTCAAAAGATACTATGCATAAGAGACCCGCTAGGTTGACACACCTAAGCAAAACAAGGGCATCCCGGCGAACCAAAAAGGTTCGGGAAAAAATTAGGGATAAAAAAAATTTGTACACCCGGCAAGTTGAAAACCCGAAAGGACGACTTGGGAAAAAAAGGGTTTCTCGGTGGACTGAAAACCTGAAAGGGAGGTCTAGGCAAAAGTTGGGGAATTAAAGCGTATGACTATGTCCCGTCAGATCACTTTACGGACAACCTCTTGACTTCCACTGACAAACTCGGAGTTTCTGATCAATTCAATCATCTTCAGACGAAGAAACAAATAGACAAGGTGCTCAGAGATACGAAGGCTATGGCAGAATGGGAACCCCATGGGATTATTACACATAGCTATATTTCTTTGTATAAATTATTTTTGCTTTATGGCACCATTCTCTTACTAGGATGTTTGTCTCCTTTGTACAAAATACTTATTCAAAGTTAAATACAAAGATATCTCTTTTAAAGTACAGAAAACTATTTGTCTTTTTCTTTACACTTGTGTTTTATTTGCATAAACGTCCAATGATTCATTAATGAACATATGCATTTGAACATAATTATTGTTTACAAATAAACAAAATGAGAAAGATAATTACTGATAGGTTGAAAGGATAGGAAAACGTCTTTAGGCTATTCCATAAGAAATCCCTACAGTACGTCATTTAAATCCCCAGCGGAACTAAAATTTCAAATTATTAATCCCCAGTAGAAATCATCAGATTTCTCTGGATTCCCGAGCAAATCTCAAGCAGTACATGGCATTGCCCTCACAACAGAATTTACTTCTCTCAGCAAGAGTTCATCAGTACTTCAACCTCGAGACGTTGGAAATTCAACATATCCTCATCAGCGTTCAAGGATTTATTTTCCTCAATCAAACAACAATACAACAAATCAGCTTACATGTGCATACATTACATCTACATATCATAAACAATGATGAAGCAAATATATTGCATCATACATTTCATGCAACATAACTTTGTGTTTCAGCTAACATTTTACCCTTTTCAGGATAAGATTAAACAGCTACCCTTAACAATGTGCAATCAGATACAGTTCAGATACGCTCCAGATACTGATGCCATTCTAATACTCATTCAAATTCAGCAATCAGATACAGTTCAGATATGCTCCAGATACGGATGCCATTCTGATACTCATTCAGATTCAACTTTCAAATACAGTACATATACGCTCCAGATATGGATGCCATTCTGATACTCATTTGAATTCAGACTTTCAGATACAGTTTAGATACGCTCCAGATACGAATGCTATTCTGATGCTCATTCGGATTCAACTTTCAGATACAGTACAAATACGCTCTAGACACAGATGCCATTCTGATGCTTATTCAAATTCAACTTCCAGATACAGTACAGATACGCTCCAGACATAGATTCCATTCAGATACTCATTTAAAGTCCAAATTCGGATACAATTTAGATACGTTCCAGACACGGACACCATTCTGATACTTATTCTTTCAACTTACAACTTACAATCCAACAAACACTCTTGGATGGCATCTATAAGCCCATATCTAAAAACTTTATATCACCTATCCAAATGGCATCTTTAAGCCCATTCCTTCTACCATCGCATCACTGAGTGCAAATTTCTGGGCACTCTAGTGTCCAATCATCTTTCACCTTCGAGTCACGAATGGCAAAGCTCGCCAATCTAACTCTTCAGGTTTAAGAAGATTGAACAGGGGCAGCTGTTGTACCTTAAAATTTTCCCTCTCATTTATCAAAACTTTTCTTACAAGATCTCTTTGACTCAGGATTGGATTAGGGTTTTGTCAGCTCAAGACATCTCATCATGCACTGATGACCCAAAATTAGGGTTTGAAATTGCACAAGTATTTTTGGACTATCAATGCTTCATGTGACTTTAAAACATCATTATGGACCCCTAAGATCACTCAGGACAAGTTTCAATCCTTGAACCACATTTTTGATCAGTCAATTGGACAGTTGACCTAAAAATCAACTATATTGGGAAAAAGTCAACCATGGCCAATTTACAGTCAAACTTCATAATTTTTTATCCACATCAACATTCTAGACTCATATGTATCATTTTATCAAGTTTGGATTACAATTCCTCAGGAAATTTGATCAAATCATCAAAAGGGCAAAATGGTCAAAATTAGGGTTTTAACTAAGGAAGGGCAATTTCTGATCTTTGACCTAGAAAATTACCAATTGAGTTAAAGCATTATTTCAAGGGTTCATTTGTATCATCTTTACCTAATTACATGTTTCAAAACATTCCAATTTCATTGGATTGACAGATGAAATTTGTAGTCAACTGATCAAAAGTCAACTGTACACTGAAAAGTCAAACTTTGACTTTTTTGTCAAAATTAAGTACCAAGGGTCACAATTCATCAAGAAATGTCAAAATGTGAAGCTTGGTCATCAATAAATCAAGGATTGAATATTAGGGTTTAAAATTGAAAATTTTCTTAACTTAGAAATTTTTCTAAGTATAGAAAATTTCTTATTTTTTCTCAACTTTAGGCCATTTTTTTCACCATGATACAAGATGATTCAAAGGAAGTTCCCAACATGAAAGTTTTAGACCTCCATGAAATCTACAACTTTTCTTCACACACTTATCCCTAAAGATACTTGGATCTCAAGATATAAATTTATGAATACATGCTCATGAACTAAATAACTTAGTGAATTTTTTGCCCTAATTTAGGCAGATTTTTGATCCAACTTCATGGAAATTTTTCACCTAGTTCCAAGAAGAGTCTTGAAATTAATTTCAAATATGAGTTATATATCACATTACAAGCTTTCTAAAATGTCCAAGAACTCCTCAAGATCATTTTTGAGTAGGGAGAATCGAAGAGATGAAGTTGGCAATTTCTCACTTTTGATTCAAGCCATTTCATGAATAACAAAGTTCCAATCAGTACCTATGCTGCCTAATCCATGCTTTACAGGTCCCAAACTTGTTTCTTACTCCTTAATTTAATGCTTACTCAGTTGACAAAGCTTTAATACAAGCCTTAGAGCCATTACCCAAGTTATAATTCCATAAATGGCATAAAGTGGCCATTGCCATTTCAAAAAAGCTCCACTTTTGCAAACTTTACAAATCTTGAGCATTGAACCTGTCTCATTTGCACATACAAGTACCACAGACCTAAGGCAACTTGTATAGAACAGATACCAAGCCTAAACAAGCCAGTACAAGCAGGTAAGGCCTTGTCTCTTCACTTTGCTTCAAAAGCAAGTAAGTGTGCCAAAAGGTGGGAACTTACAAATCTGTTGGAGAGCTGACTTTAAACCGATTACATACTAATATTCAAACACATTGCAACATAACACACGATTACTAGAAGCCTGAAACACTCCAAAACTTCCTTTCACCAAAAAACTGTCAAGACTTGCAGTTTTTGCATAAACATAGCAATCCCTCATTTGGCTCGTGCGTTTCAAGTCTTAACCATCAAAACACTTTACCTACTTGATATATAACTGATCCAGACCATCATCCCTGTACTGTAACTCCTTCTCCATCATTTGCCATTCTTGTTTTCAAAGCTTGCAGGTTGACTTGGATAGAGAGTTCCAGGCACTTCCAGATCAAGGCAAGGATTGGAACACACTCAGGGAGGTTCAAGCAAGCTCAAGCAATCATCAGGCCTTCATAAAACTCACTCCAACTCCATCCTCGATTTCAACTGAAAGAGGTAAAAATCTCAACTTCTATCTCTTCATACAGACATCCATTGGCCATGATTTGTGAATAAACAATGTAGACCTCATTGCAACGAAGCTGTACATATACATATCTTGCATTTATTTGGCCTGAGTTGAGAGAATTTTGAACTTAAAGTTCCTGGAAAAATTAGGTTTAAATTTAGGGCTTTTAAAATTCATTCTGATCTTTGATTGTTAGCTTACATGATTTATATGGTTAGAATTGTGAGACAAAATGCTACAACATTCATGTTATGAGTTTTCATTTTCATGAAGAAATGAGAAAGTTACAGAGCATCTGGCTGGCTAGAGGAAGAAGATGAAGTACAAGGCAAGGGCTTTGTTTGTGTTATGTTATTTTTGTTTCACATTAATCAACGGATGTATAGCCACTCCAGTGGCAAGGTAGCGTGCTAGTGAGACCCATGTCCTGGGTTCGAATCTTGGTGCTACCTTTTATTTTTTTCACATTTTTCAGTTTTCATTTTTGGCTTGTTTTTGCAGGATGGGCTTATTTCTTTGGGCTGTAGTGTTTTTGCTAACATGCTATTCCCTGTTTCCTTACAACACCCCTGACCCAACTATTTTCATATGTTTTATTTATTTGTTTTTATTTTCATTTTTATTTTAATAAATATTTTCTTTAATACATAAAAATCTTAAAAAATATAAATATGATAGTATTGCATTTTATTTTATTTTATTTTTAGTTTCACATGAAAGATATATTTTATTTTCAATATATACTAGTCATTTTTCTTAAATAAATTGGTAAAAAATATTGAACTTAGATATACTCTTATATTTTCTTTTATATTTTTATACATATTTGTAAATATTTATTTTAACACATAAAAACTAATTATTTTCATACAATATTATTTATTATATTTTATAAAAATAATACACAAATAATAATACATGAAAACCTTATTTTCTTTCAAACTAGGAATTAGGGTTAACCCCTTTTTTTAAGGATTAATTTCTTTTCCTTATATTTTTAGGATTAGGTTAAAATTTCTTTTCACACAAAAAACAAAACAATTTTTTTTTCTTGCATGTACATAATATTGCATATTTATATATTGTATATTGTTTATTTTAATATTCGTACAAATTTGATTTGGTTGTAATAATTTATTTAGATTTACATTCTTGCAAATCCCCATTCAAATTTGTATTCCCCCCTCCCATAAAATAGTTGTAATAGCTTAGTAATCTTTACATTATGCAATTTACCGCTTTACATGCCATGTTAGTAATTAGGGTTTGTATGGTAAGATCAAAACAAAGGAAATAGAAAACCCTAATGCAAGATAAATCAAAACATAAAAATAACACACTTGCACACAAGCATCCTTAAGGTTTCTCCACTTGGTTGCCTTATATAAAAATAGTCATATTACGCATGCGAAGTATCTTGGCAAAACAAACAAATATAAGATCATAGTCCCTCGATGACGCTATTCAAGGTTACCTTACAAAATGATCTTGGTCCCTCAAAATGCTAAGATACTTTGTGAACATTGCTAATCATGGTTATACGATGCCCCACGCCCGTCCCGTTCACATCCAAAGATAGGGTTGCTTACCAAATTAATGGTAAGACAATAATGTCAAAGGAATAGAAAGTGCATAAGAAAGACATTTTGAGTAGGTAGATTACTCCTAGTTACTTGATCTATTTTCAAACAAATGTCTTTGCTATTTTCCAAAACAAACACCACATATTTTAAAAACATTTTATAAACATTGAAAACATTTTCAAAAGACAAACATCTTTGTATACATTCTTACGAACGAGAATCATTACAAAGATTGCCTAAACAATGACCTCTTTTACAAAATACTTTCAAAAACTACACAAAGCACAATTTCAAACAAAAAGCAAGTGATCTAGCAAGTAACTAAGAGTCCATGGAAAACCATGGATGAAAATGGTGCTAATACCTTCCCTTCTCATAATCTACCCCCCGAACTCAAGAAAACATCTCAAAGGTCTTTCCTGTGCTTTTTCACCTTTCCTTTTGGATAAAATAAAAGTCGGTGGCGACTCTTGCTAACCGCAACATTTGCGATAAAAAGCAAAACCCTCAAGTCAATTCTCCCACCGTATCACACATACATTATAACAAAGGTTGAAAAATTTCATACATACTCTCTTACCATTGGAGTACCCGAGTCAATGAGCAAAACAGTGTGTGAAACATATATGTTATGCATCTAGTCTTTTTATTGTCTTCTTGTTTTCTTAAATGCAAAATTTGATTTTTCATGCTTTCACTTTAAGTCTTGTTTAATGCCATTTACTACATTTTACCTTGTCATTTATTACAACTTAAATTCATTCAAAGCTTTTTTCTGAGTTGTTATCATAAAAATGACAATCGCATTCAATTCACGCGTGTGTGCATTCATATAAATCATTTGCACAAACTGATTTAGAGATTTTTGAGTTAATATCACTTGATTTTTAAACTCGTGATTGGTTTCCAAAAACACCGGTTAACAAATTGGCATGCCTAGTGAGACTCTTTTGTGCGAATACTTTAAACATGTTTGCATAAAAGTGTCATACGTTTCTTTTGAACGGTTTTTCTCTACATAAACTTATGTGTTTAAAGGGTTTATGTTTTTGAGGAGTGATAAGAAAATTCCCAAAATGTATTGTAAAAATCAACCCTCTTACCAAGGTAATACTCCAAACTCTAAATATCAACCAATAACTACGAGTGTCGGCAGTTCTGGGATTCTAACTTCTATTGAAGAAATGTCCACTATCATAAGTCAAATAGTCTCGTCGACTATACCACCATATATGGTAGAGGCATCACCGTTAAATTTAGGAGACCAAAGGCCTCCTTACCTAAGTTTCACATTGCCTCAGAAAGAGCATCCTTATGACATGCCAACTGCTATGATGACATGCATACACCCTAGTGCATTGGTGTACTCAGAAAATATGATGGCTACGTCGCCGCCCTTTAATCCATATTGGCCCACATGGCCTACTATTGGCAACTTTGGTAGAGTGGGACAACCGTTAGGAGGTATGAGATATTTCCCTCCAGTTATGTCTCCTATGACCAATAACTCAGTCCAAGTCACGAGACAACAAATGGATGAGAGTAAACCATGATATGGTCAACATGCTCATGCAACAGATAAGCATTGTGTTTAACCCACTAATAAAAAACATGACCCAATATTATCAGCAATTGGTTTGATAGATGAAAAAAATGGCTGACTTTTTTGGTGCACCACCAGCGCCATCGACCTCAACACCTAACAATATCAAAGGGTTAACCCTCTAGAAGCTATATCTGTCGAGAACAACCTAGAGCCAAATAGCCCAAATATGGTACTGGTTCAACGGGACCAAGATGCCAATCAAGTTCTCAGATAAGCCCAACAAAATAATCTTGGGGGGGGGGGGGGGCACAATAATATCACCAACATGGTCGAACGAATTCTGGCCCAGAATGAACTTAATGTTGGCCACCCCAAGCCAAAATTCATGTCACCATTGTCAGAATACGTGAGGAAAACTAAATGGCCCAGGGATTGGAAAGTCCCAAAATTTACCAAATTTACTAGTGATGCTAGTGAATCCACTGCCAAACATATAGCAAGATATCAAATCGAGGATGGTGATTTAGCCAATAATGAGAATTTTAAAATAAAATATTTTCCTAGCTCATTAACGAAGAACCCATTTTTGTGGTTTACCATTTTTCCTCCAAATTCTATCTTTAACTCGAACTAATTGGAGAAAGTATTCCACGAGCAGTTCTATATGGGACAGTGTAATATTAGTCTAAAAGAATTGGCCAGTGTAAGGCAAAAGGTGCCTAAAAGTATTGATGATTATCTTAATAGGTTTATAACCTTCAAATAAATATGTTTTTATGCAAGTTCCAGAACATGAGTTGGTCGAACTAGTAGCAAGGGGGCTTGATTACTCCATTAGGAAGAAATTAGACACCCAATACCTAAGGGACATGGCCCAATTAGCCGATAAAGTTCGAAAAGTTGAACGATTGAAGTTGAAAAGGCCAGAATCACTAAGTTCAGTAAAAAAATAGCTTACGCCAGGTCGACAACATAGGAAGTTCATTGGACTTGAATTATGAATGTGTAGAGGAGAATGAGGTTAATGTGGCAGAATTAAAGCCATGACCCCCTTACACATGCAAGCTGCTAAACTACTCAAATGGGAAGAATCCTGTCGAACCAAAAAACAAGAAATTCATTACTAAAACATATACATTTTGGAGTCACTAAGTGTGATGAGATTTTCAACCTGTTGGTTTCTGATGGGCAAATGTTTGTTCCTAAGGGGGCTAAAACCCCACCATTAAAACAAAGGAAGAAAAAAGATTTTTGTAAATTTCACAACTTTTTGGGTCATAAAACTTCTCAATGTGTCCTTTTCAGGGGATCTGATGTAAAATGCTCTCAAAGATGGCAGACTTAAGTTTTCCAACAAGAAGAAACCACGACCCAAAAGAGATGCTGAAATAAAAGTGGAAAGGGCTCTGTTTGTGGATCCAGTGGAAGTTATGATGGTCAACAATGTCAATGAACCTGGGGCCAAAGACAACAAAACAAGCTATGAATATCAAACAACAACTGTCTTCCCCATAACTAAGGAGAAACTTATTGAATTTTTGAATCTCCGCATGTTAAAAGATTCAGAAGTCATGTTGTTCCTCATATACATTTATGTTTTTTATAAAGGAGTTACTAAAGAGATGAAGAGGATGAACCATTACCTAGCAAATAAGTTTGTCTGGTAGGACAAATCTAAGGATGTTAATGTCGATAATAAAAGGGGGTTTGAAGATGTTCAAAACTATGACGTATGTCCCTAATGCTGATGTGTCCCCTAAGAAGTGGCTACGACCTGCAAGAAATCCAACTACTGATGAGCGAAAGTGGAAAGTAGTCAATGTTGGTGTTGGTTCCCTCGTATACGGATAATTCGTAAGTTTCAACGAAGTATTCCTATGTTTCAAATAACTACATGGGAAAAAATCCCATGACCAAGACTCAATGTAGGAGACACAGAGAAACTAAAAGGCTGCATGAGAGCATCAAAGTTCTAGTAAAGAGAGCAGCGTTCAAGCTGCTGACGACAGGCAATCCGGTTGAATTCCTGTTAAGCAAATGTTATTTCCCCCCTTTCACAAGTTAGTGAGGAGAAAGTGGAAAATAATAATATAGACGAAGATGATGACATGGAGGCAAATGACATTGACTCAGAGTCTGAACCTAATTTAGATATCATCTACAATATGATATATGTCTTCCTATAGAGTGTGATACAATCATAAAGTGACCGGAGAAGAAGGTGGGATCAAAGAAGAATTAGCCACCCATAAGCCACTATGTTACTATGTAATGAGTGATGGCTCAGTGAATGAAGATCACACAATTTTCAAAAGGCCATATATGGCCATGCAACAACACCTGAAGCCTATGTACATTAGGGCCAAAGTAAATGGCGTAGGGATCAACAAAGTATTAATCGACTGTGGGGCATGTGTCAATGTCATTCCACAATCCCTCTTGGAGAAAATAGGCAAGTGTGCTACAGACCTAGCCTATAACAATATAGTTTTTTTTCCAACTATGAAGGCAAAACCAGTAAGCCATTAGGAGTTATTCAAGTCGATATGGTCATAGGAACCACTACGAGACCAACGCTGTTTATCGTGGGTGCCTAAAAAGGAAAACTACAACCTAATGTTGGGTAGGGAAATGTTACATATAGTGGGATGTGTTTCTTAGTCCATGCATCATATGACCACCATTGGAACCCGACGACATCGTCGAGCATATAGAAGCGGGTCATAGTTGTTTTAGAGCAGGTGTTAACCACATCGATAGAGTAAAATCTGATAAAAAATTGGCGAACATTCCGCCATATGGACCTGTTGGAGAAGGATTTAGCTTCAACAGAAGTGAGGTGTACTATTTCGTAAACCTACATCTCAACATGGGTTCACCTGGGAGTATGAGTTTGTCGGAGGTTACAACCGATGGTCCGAAGATGAAGATGACCAATGATGAAATTGAGCGCTTTGGCTCAGATTTCGGGCCTATGTGGCAGAAAATAGAATAATGGTGGCCTTAGAGGTTGAATCTCAAAAAATTATGGTTATTGAAGCCATTAAGTATGAGAATCCTCAAGCAAACCAATCTGGCTACACCTACCAAACACTAGCTTAAAAAAACATAAAGCTAGATTGCATCTATGACGATGAGCCTTTGGGGTTCAAAAAAGACCCAATAATCTCGACCAAGAAAATGCAAGTTCATTATTCGTTGGAAGAGGTAGATTTAGGAGATGGGACGACAAAAAGGACAACTTTACATTAGCGTCAAACTCTCCCCCATGTCTGGAAGAAGAAGTAATCAAAGTATTGAAAGAGTTCTGAGATTACTTTGCCTGAGACTATGATGAAATGCATGTACTTAATCGTGATTTAGTGGAGCTGAAGCTACCGATCAGACCTGACAAAAGACCAGTGAATCAAACTGCAATAAGGTTTGCACCAAAAATCATGTCAAAGATTAAAGTTGAGATCGAGAGATTTCTTTGAAACAAGTTCATTAGACCTGTAAGGTACGTTGAATGGTTAGCAAAT